>CABFWB010008882.1:0-15578 GCA_902151455.1 Timema bartmani
CCCACTATTAATATTTCGGCGAGATACCCCACTTTAAAACGCTCGAAGCCCAGCCGCCAGAGAGGGAGGCTTTTCCCACCACGTCTCCACTTCTCCTCCGCAAGCACGCCCGCGCGCCCGAAGCAACAAACACCCCGGTTTTCAAACACGTTTTTTAGGTATTAAATTGGACCCTGATTACATTTCATTATATGGGGGTTTTAGATAAACTCTTCGCTAACAAATAGCGCTCTGAAAAATCACTCTATGACCATTATTGGCCGTTTCCAAGCAGTTTTTCGGGAACACCTGTTTTTACATACTCGCTATTTCCGCAAAAAGTTATGATTATTTCTGCACAAATTTTTTATTATAGGTAGGCACCAACAAGAACTACAAATTAAGCCTCAAAACAATTTCCTACGACAATTACAACCTCTGTTATTAAATGTCAAAAAATGGCCATTTTTAGTGGTTTTTATTTTTTATTGAAAAAAGTTATAGACGTATTAAAATCGACCAGGGGCTCATTTTTTTGTCTTTTTAAGCAATATTACGGGCAATTTTTTTGTTTTTCGAAACAAAAAATTCACACCTTAAAAGTGAAAATAACAGTTTTCGGCACTTTTATGAATTTTTTTTTAACGTTAAAGCTACAAGCCGATTTAGTCCAAAGTATATGCATTCAATTTCTATGATTTTTCTCCTAATTATAACTTCAAGAAAGTGGATGGTAAATTTATTTTAAGAAATGAATGTTTTTCCGCTATCTTACCCGGACTATCAATATCATTAAGAGCGTGCATCACATACCAAGCAACTCTGTGATACAGTCGGCTAGAAATTGTAAATTTACACGAACACTATTGCACGTGGATCATTTCTGATTAAACATTAATGGAGATAAAGAGTTAACAGAATTTCCTAATACTGAACATTTTTGAAATATTAAATTATATTGGGATGAAAACCACATTGAAAAGGCTGCTTTTGACTCTTGAGCTGAGCTGGGCCTGCTATTATGAACGCTCTTAAGTCTGGTTTGCCGGTGACAGGGACGTCTGGGCTTTAATCCTGGTCGAGTATACTGAGGCTGTCTTTTCCTAAATGGTTTCCCACTCTCCTTCCACACAAATGCACGTAAATTTACTCTATATTCTACCTTTATAATTCTTACAACAATAGCATAATTATTACCCTACTTATACGTATGACCCAATAGGTAGTAAAACACGAGGGAAAAAAAAAATCTCGCCTCTTTAGGTGTCTTGTAGGGAATAGGTTCTGCTAATGGTTATTTTACCAACCAAGCTGTCATGCCTATATCTACGTGTTTTTTTTTGTTTTTTTTTAAGATTTAGCTTATTTTTATGTAACTAACACTACTTATATATTAGCAACAGGCCACTACTATTTTAACACTGATTCTCTTCTTCTTCCACAACCTTGTAATAGATAGTAATTCTATTAAAATGGTATGTATGACTTCAAATTTTACATGCTTATAAAATAATGTATTGTGTAAGTAGTAAGTAAGTAAGTACGCCTTTGTTCATGTTCCTATTAGTATGTTAAAAAGAATGTTGTTTTAGGACTTATGCCGGCATGCCATATAAAGTTAGGTCTTGTGAAATTAGGTCTTGAGCCGTTAGGTCTTGTGCTTGTTGCCTTGTGAGTTTAGGTTTGTGGGGCTATGTCTTATAAAATTAGGTCCAATGAAGCTAGGTCTTGCGACGTTACGTCTTATAAAGTTTATGTCCACTGCCTGTTTGAACAGTTTACGATATTTTAAAGTAATCTATGAAAAATTTATTTTAGGTCCAATTCTTTTAGGTCTAGTAAAGTTAAGAGCTATAAAATTAGGTGCAGTGAAGTTAGGTCTTATAAAATTAGTACCTATTCGGGCTATACGCATACATTATGCAAATTAATGGGGGCAAGTTTACATTTTCATTAAATCGTCATATTAGAAAGGTTTGTTGGTTTAATCCAGTTTTAACTGCTTTCGGATATTTTAGGAGGCTAACCTTGAATAACATAAACCGGTTTTAACTAATCTCGGATAAATTTTGGGAGGCTGACATTGAACAACATACACCAGTTTTGATTGTTTTCATACAATTGAAACAGTTTTACTTACGATCGAGTGCTTGAATTAGTGACAAGTGCATAGTGTTTTTATGCTCTTTATTTTGTTAGTCTGAGAAAATTAACATTACTTCCCAAAAGAGGTCAAATATTGTTGCTCTTAAGGAACACATTTTTATGACTTTGAGAGATGTTGCCTCTGCTGTTGGTGTAGGAAAATCTAGTGTTTCCAGTATCATCATTTCACATAATTATTAAGATTCGAGGTCATAGTCTCCTAAAAGAAAAGGAAAATGTGGTAGAAAACAAAAAACAACTTGAAGAGATGAAAAAATTAGATTAAAAAATTGTGAAACTCACCCACACAAGTCAAATAAGAACTTTCAGATAGATTAACTACTGGTATAGGCATTGATTCGTCAACAGTACGGCGTAGGCTTCTTGAGGCTGGGCGGAAGGCTAGAAAGCCAATAAAAAAAAGCCGTTATTGACATCTGCTATGAGGAAGAAACGTTTGGCATAGGCCAAAAAAAAAATACAAATCCTGGAGTTGCGATTAATGGAGAAAGGTAATTTTCTCTGATGAATAACATTCTTTTGTCTAAGGATACAAGCCGACCGTTGTTTGACGAAGTAACGATGAACCGATCAGAGATGGACATCTTCAACAGACTGTGAAGCACCCTCCCAAAATGATGTTTTGGGGTTAGCTTACATCAAGTGGACCTGGTAGTCTAGTGCAAGTTTAAGGAATTAAGAATTCATCAAAATATATCGAAATTATAAAAAGGAGAATTATGCCATTCATGTAAACTTTTTCTGACAGTGCTGGCACATTTCAGCATGATTTTGCCTTATGTCACAACTCAAAATCAGTCAAGAAATTCATTCAGGGAAACAACTATTGGCCTAAAAATTATCTAGACTTAAACCCTATTGAGAATTTGTGGCGTATTCTCAAGAAAAGACTTGACAAAATGGAATGTTCAACAAAGGAACGCTTAGTAACTAGAGTAATAACGGCGTGGTTTCTTGATGAGCAAGTGAAAAATATTTTATCTAGACTGGTGGAATCATTGCCTAAACGTATTCAAGAAGCCATTGCAGCTAAAGAAGGGCATATATGATACCAATGCTACGTAAAATAACTAAGTAAAATTATTTGTTTAAAATCATACAAACTTATAATTTTTATTTTGTTTCAATTAATTTGCACACTACTGTATATTACTCGGCTAGGAGTGAGGAAGGAAGAGTGAATGTAACCTCATTTGCGTTGAGGGTGAGGGGGAAAACATTAAGGAAAAAAATTCTTAGTACACCTAAACGGTATTTGAACCCCGGAATTCCCCCGCCACAGTTAATCCAGTCCAAAACAAAAATGATCCGTTAGTTTGTGCGACCACCGATGTGTGTGAACCCTTGTTTTATAAATTTAATACTAACACAAACAACATCTAAAGACCGACACCTGGGTCGACGTATCCACCGGCTCTAGCTAACAAGAGAGTTACTCCCTTCTTCTTCGCAGTGCATTGTCTTAATAAATGCTGCAAGTTGTATGTCAAAGAGTTGTCAGATGTGAGAAGCTACAGTTTCCCAGCATCCTTTTAAAAATAGCTTAGCAATCCTCTTCCTCCCCTCACATCACTGTCGACCAAACCCTTTGCAAGGCCGGTCGTTCTGTCTAGCGGATATGACGTCACCACACACGAGACTACCGCTAGGCCTATGTCGAGAGACCCAGGGGCAACGCATATGTGCATCTCAAGTTCCCATTATGATTATGTTGTCTGGATGTGGAGGATGTTGTGGACTAGATACTTGCACGTCTGTGTGCGTCAAGGTCAGAGTTTGGACATTGACCTAACCTTACTCAACTGCTTAACATCAGGCCTATACAAGAACATTTTCTGGTACAAATATCATGGTGTATATGTCATGTCTTCAATTATAATATTTGAGTATTAACATATCTGGTCTACAGCAGACCAGCCTTTAGTGACACATCCAACCAACAAGCGCTGTATTCGATACGCGAGTTTGGGGAGAACTGGAAATTGGAATTGTCATTATTACTTTATTGGAAATAATATGATAATGAATATGGTTTTTACGTCCTAAGGAAAACTTGAGAGATCTCGAATGCATACGTTGTATTTAAATACTATAGTTTTTAAAAAATCCTGAGGAAAATTCAAAGTTAAATTGTCAATTTTTACATCTCTTCTCGCCGTATTTGACTAAGTGTGTGAAGTTCAGGGGCTGTTTATTGAACTAATCTTACTCAAGTGCATGACAATATTTGGATTCAACTGGTTATGACAAACCTATGATAACGATAATGAATTTATTTTATGATTATAATTAACTGGACAGTCAGAATAACAATTATTTATTAATATTATGATTATAATTAACTGGACAATCAGAATAACAATTATTTATTAATATTATGATTATAACTAACCGGACCATGAATGTCCACAGTTTGAACAAGAATTTCCTAAATGGATTTCTACCCTACCACCACGCATATTTGGGTATATTTTCTCTAAGCCCAATATTTTTCCTTCCCACCCCATCAATATACTCATATGGATATCCTGAAGGGTAGCAATACTAGGTGTTCACACACAATTTCCTTTAGAAAAAATGGAAAACTCCGACAGAGAGTACATTCAACCAGGATCGTGGTACTATGAATAACAAAGTAAAGACGATTAGTTCCCAGTTCATTCAGATACTACACATGCCATCACCTTGGAGCCAGGTGGCGGTTTTATTGAAGAACAATTTCAATGTTAACTAATGTAGGAAATGTTTATATTTCAAAACTTAATTCTTATTATTTTCCTTTACGAATCGGTAGGGAGTACTCATAAGATTTGGGAGGCTTATTAAAGTCTGGATTGTGGGTGATGGGGAAGTTGGGGTTGAAGTGCTGGTTAAATGTATCACTGAAAGGGGCAGGGGCATTTTACCCTCATTCCCAATCGGAAAAAAAGTGCAGTAATAATATATTTAATCAGTTCAAGACTCTGGCTGTTAGAGTGGACTGGGAGGGGGCGGGGGTACTAAATGATTTAAAAAAATCTGAAACGTGACATCTTTTTATTAATTCCGCCTTATTTATTCTTTAAATAACAGTAAAAATTAAGGTACAAGCAAAGTTATGGCTAAAAGCCAATACTTTAATACCTTTTACCCTGTAAGCTTACCTTGCATTATTCCACTATGGTCTAGCTCAGGTGTCGGCAGCCAGTCAATCACACGACACTTTTCATTCGATCGCTTAAGAAAAATTCATCGTCACTAAAAGTTGATCTTTGAGTCTCATCTTGAAAATGTAACAAGTACTTTTCAAATCATTTTTGAGTGTGAACAAATTGATATTGATCGGTCGTAATTGTAAATGCTGAATGAAAATAGACAGTTAAGTATGAAAATGTGCATTTTACTTATTTTAATTTTTTTATATAGGTGGGGACTTATAGGCCTAATTGAGGAAATGTTGTATTTAAGGAATAAAATATAAGATGTATAGACAGAAAAAAGAAGAAGTAAAAGTATAATGTAGGAACGGTGGATGGATGATCGTGGGACCTTTGATAAGTTTTTAAGTTTATCGGGGCACCAAAAGGTTGAAACGGCCCTTGGTGTGGCTTATGTGATAGAATCATAGTAACGTCAGTCAAGGTAAATCTAATACCCATCAGGGTAAAAGGAGTGTACATTATGGTTCTTAAAGCTCTTAACACAAGTTAAGGATCATTAACACCCATGACCCGACTTGTAAATAATTCAGAATCCCTCGTAGAACACCCGATTTTGTTAAAACTAAGTAACTTCACTGGAACCATGATTTGAACTACTTCAAAAGATACCAGAGCCGGATTGAATCATAGCGTCTTAGCGGTTTTGAGCATGGAATTGATCTATGAGGGAGTGAAATATATTTTAGGCATTATTATTATTAATACAGTATATATTAATATGAAAAATAATATAAAACTTAAATTTCTGGATTATCCAGTAGACCTTATACACATCTGAAAACTCTAATTCGTTAATTTATAAATATCTTTAAAATAATTCTAGTCTTCGAAACAAAACTGCTTTCTGAACAATTTGTTACATTTTCTCTAGCCATTATCAATCAATAGACTAGTTTATATGTTTAGCCAATTTTAGTGGTTTTAAAAAAAGGGCAGCTGCCAGCTATACTCGCCAAAATTAAGTCATTTAAAACACTGACGGTATTTGAATCACTGCACTTGGTTACCATAAAATAAGCTTAAAATAAGTCCTTTGAATTATTTAATAATAATACGTTTTTATGACCTCCAGAGGTTGGATAATACAGCCCCCTTATTACCAAAATTTCATTCTGGCTACAACTTTGAATTCATTTCCCGCCATACTCAAAGTAATTTTTTGGGTGTGCCACTGGGGTATATACTAAGGGTAGCTTTTCTTAAATCAGTTCCCACTCTCCCTCCCTGCATGTGCGGGCACATTTTCTCAAAATTCTACCTCTCTAGTCCCAGCTTCATAATTGTAGATATACATTTGGTCCAAGGGGGTAGTAAGACGCTGTGTACAACCTATTTTTAGAATAAATGGTTCTAGTTTTTTTTTTATATATATTATTATTATTTTATGTTGAATTTCTGAACTCACTGAACAGACCTTCCTGGCAAGTCTGGAGTGGTAACCTCTACGCTAACCCACCAAAGAATGCCACATAAAGAGGAAGTCACAGGATTCAGGTGTTACATGACATGTGATGAGTTACATGTGTGCAGAATATGACCCAGTCCAAACACTTCTAACAGACTATAAGAACTGCTTGTATCAGTCGAGTGCCATCACGAAGCTTACAAGCTGTCAATCATCCCAGACGACTGCATCTGCACCCTATCGGCGGACGGGCAAAACGGGACCAAGGAATTTGGTAAAAATGAACTTCTGAAAGACCCTTTTTACTACAATTATCTGACAATATTGTAGGATTCTGGTAGGATAAAGGTCTATTTAGCTCATTCCTATTGAAATCGGTGATTAACCTAGCTTATAATCGCTAAAAGTGGCCACATGGACACCTAGTATCACAAATAGTCACTGTTAAACCATTTTTAAAAATTATTTCCTTATAAGTGTATGTATGATCAATTTTTTGAACTTTTTTTTATGTTGTTTACAGATATATCTTCAGAATATTTATATCTACCTTGGTCGAAAAGAAATACGTTATTCAAAAACTTATATTTTTTATTTACGTCATTCATTATAGCATTAGTAAGTTATATAACACACTCTGAATTAAAGTTTGCCTGCTTTTATTTAGCATATCCGTCTAAAAAGATAATCAGAAAAACTAGACAAGAATTTGAAATAGAAGAAAAAAGTTTCCAGAGTGGTCGTTAATTTACAAATATTCTCTGATTACCCAACTCGATAATACAAAATTAATGGCACTCTCATTTTATTATGTCATGATTAATTTTTATTATTATTTCATTCTTATATCCATTTTATTATGTCAAGCGATGTCTAAATTAAGTAAATTTATTTAAGTATCTAACCCTAATGGGTGGTAAAACGCGGTGCTAATAATAAGTATACATATATTGACCAACCTCACTATGTTATTATAATAATACACTGCGTCTTAATACCCGTCCTTGCTCTCCAAATATTACGATGCTATTAGGGTAGGCTTTGGGCAGAGATAGCCGCAAAATTTCCCAAATAATCCGTAAAATGTACGAACAAATAACTTTTACGATAGCTTTGATTTCCTTACAATTTTAACAAAATAAATATCCAATTTATTTTTATAATTAGTTAAAACCATTTTGATAAACTTGCAAAATTATTATTGATTAAAATCCTTAATAATAAAAATTATTGAATGTATACTTGATGGAGCCTTAAGAAAACCAATACTGCCGACAACAAGCCCTGAATACGCCCTCCTGTTTCAAGGCTTGCATGTTTTTATACAACCCCATTCCAAATCAAATATTGACAATGCTTTTTACAGTTGTCAGTATTATTGTAAAACACGTTTTCCATGTTAACCGCCTCACTCTACAAAAAAGTTAAAATGTATTGTACACAGTCACAGACATTGTGCTCCAGTTGTGCACCCTTCCCGCTTCGCTCCAACCGAAGCACAAGCTATCTTCCTCTTAGTATGGTACCAAGCAATCCGCCCTGCAAAAGCGGACAACAGACTTAAAATCGTTGAAACAAACGTAATTTGATGGCACAAAAGCTGAATTTCGGGCACATATGAGCACAAGCTGAGCACTAACGAATGGCATAGGAAAATTTAGATTTCGAAAATGTGGTGGGCCAACTTGAGCATTAAGCTGGATCGCCACATTAAAATCATTGCTAGGGGCGTAATTTAATAGCGCAAAAGCTTAATTTTGGGCACTTATTAGCACAAAGAACTGGCGTCAAAATCAAGATAGGATGTTTTAAGAAATGCGGTGGGCCAGCTTGAAATCAAGTTGGCCTGCCACATTAAAATCATTATAATTTGAGTAATGTAATAGCACAAACGCTGAGCTTCAAGTACATATGAGCATAAACGAAGCACAAAGGACTATATGAATTTCAACTTATTTTGAGAAAGTGGCGGGTCAACTTGATGTACGTATTTGAAGCTAAGCAATTTTACCCACTGCTATACACAGTTGGTTATATAAGTAGTGTCGTAACTTTCAAGGTCATCATACTCAAACGTTCAAACATATAACTTATGTTTTTAAATAACTGAGCAAATGATAGTCTTGTCATTTGCATGCATTTTTCTGCGGTTTTATTGCGGTAGCTTATCGACTACTTTAAAGTGAGTAGGTAGGAATTTTTTCTATTCTTCGTATTATTCATTCCATTGTGATAACGTAGGCTATATTAAAATCTTATAAAATTAATAATATCTTGAAAATCCAATTACTTTTGTTTCGTCAACCAACACTTTAAATTGCTTCAAGAAAGATTAAAAAAAAATCTATACGATTTCATTTTGGGAAACTTATCCACAAGCCGCTTCTAAATATCCCCACCCAACCAAAAATAGTATTGTAAGCAATCAAACTAATCTTAACTATATATAATCAGTTAAACTCTGAATAACACAAGCTGTGGTGTCCGAGTGGTTAAGGAGATGGACTTGAAATCCATTGGGTTCTACCCGCGCAGGTTCGAATCCTGTCTACAGCGATTTTTTTTTCTTTTCCTAGTTTAATTTTGTTCTTTTACTTTCACTGCTTTTATATAAAAAACAAATAAAAAATACAATGTAATTTTATTTCTACCAAATATTTTTTTTAATTTCCACGTAAGATCATCTTTATTTGAGTCGTATTTTCATTGAAAGAACTATTACATCACAATTCAAAAGATTACTAGGTCTACTTTCATATATTCATACGAAAAAACATGTATTATTTTCTTTCATTTTGGAAAACTCAAATATTATGACAATTTGTAACATTCAACTGTAAATACACTAGATTACTAGAAGATTCTTTCAATTGCAATTTTAAAATTGTACAAATAAATCAAATGTATGATTGATTTTGATTTAGGTTAACAGAATTTTTTTTACAAGACATTATACGCTTTTGTAATAATTACTCTTATGGTTTTAGGGATTAGGAACGATATATTTAGATGAAATGTACCCGCACTTGCAGGGAAGGAGAGGGTAAAACCACCCTCAGTACATCCGACCGGAATTTGAACCTCGATCATCGGCATCTAGTCTAATGCGAGAATAGCACCTTGGACCATGCGACCACTGAACTGGGTTGTGCATTTGTTCATGGAGCTAAGAGTCCCGAGTTCTCGTTCTGACATGGCCAAAAAATGTATATTTGGTGTAATTGGGTCTTACCTTTTTTTTTAATATGAGTTAACGGCCGGGAGACTGGATGTTGTGTGCTAGTATAATCGGTTGGGTCAGAAAACGTATGTTAAATGTTTAATTATAAATCAATAAAGTAGCAATGGTATTAAAGGTGTTAATTTAAAATACAAACATAGCAGACGCGCTACCGACTGCCAGCAACAAGATTGCTTGTGCTCTCTATCATTAATATTAGCCTCGACTGCGCAAGAAACATGCGCACTTGTTGTAATAACTCATTGAAGAAGGTCACAAGTAGTACGGACGGTCCATTCATAAAAGTTCGTGAAGAGGGGATGTTACATAACGCTGGTGTGTACCCTTCATCAACCATTCATAAAAAGACGTGACCTTTTCTGATGACAGGCCGGCCTTGGGAAACTTCCAGAGTTCCTCCCGTGGAGCCACATGTGTGGTGGTCGAGTGGTTAGGGAGACCGACCACAGGTAGCGTGGACGCGCCTGACTTTCCAACTTTGAAGGAGCATGAATTGAGCCCAATCCAACATTACCCATTGAATACTTAACTTCATTTTCAAAATACTGGGTTTCAACTGAACAAATCCAAGATTTTCAATGCAACTCGAATTCAAATATGTCCAATACTTTTCTCAATTTATTTTTTATAAATTACCACGTCTTATACTAGTCTACCTGTTCGGGTTAAGCGCATATGCACTAATTATGCTAGTGAGTTAGGGATGAGGAAGATTAAATTAAGAGGAAGTGTACCCGCATTTGCACAAAAGCTTAGTGGAAAACCATTCCGGAAAAACTACCCCCCATACACCCAACCGGGATTCCAACTCCTGTCTACCTGTGATCAGCAGTCTCGTCCATTGGAAGAGTGACGCCTTATATCATGCAGCCACCGAAGTGGATCAATAAATACTTTAACTGTTTGTAAAAATAATTGGCATGGACCGAGCTTGGCTGTGGAAGCCCCGGGCTGTACAAAAATTGGAGGCAAATATTAAAATAATCTTTTTCTTGACAACGTTTTGACACTAGTAATATTTCTAATGACTGCAATTTATAGAACCTATAGGTATGTTTTGTTTATTGCAACGGTTTGAGGAGACCTCGATTGGTAAATGCTCTGGGGCGTTAACCCCTGTCGTCCTTAAATCCTAGCATAAATGAAACGAGGTCAATCTGTTTGATAAGTGCATACAATGCATGCGGGAAGTAACTTAAAAACATAAATAAGCTGGGATAAATATAGAATGTATTTAATAATAAAATTAGGCTAAGGGTTCGGCCAGACTGACAAGCGTGCGAGCGCGTAATTAGCAGATAGCTCTCTATAGTTGTTGACGAAGAGGTTACGAATCTTGGCTCAGTGAAATGAGGGTGGTTTTTGACAAATGATTTATTGTTGTGGTTTCCTCCTCCTCTCTCCACGCTAATGGTGATTCTTATTTGTAAAGGCCTACTTTGATAATATTGAAGTATTTTAACATATCAGTTTTAAATATATATACATATAAGTATGGTTTATGATCTTACCAATTAAATTAGGCTGTTAGTAGCAAGTGTGCTAAACCTATCGATATTAATAAAAATGTCAAAATGAGAAGTTTTCCTAGCACTCAATGAATCAACATACTATAATATTAACTAGCGCCTGTAAACTAGACTGTGCCGGGTCGAGCGCGCGCGCTTGAAAAATAAAATCAGTTGTATCTTTCAAGCGTGCGCGCTTAATCGCTCGCTCGCTCGCCCAGTCTGGCCGCCCCCTTATAGTCCAGTCACTGGACCCTATTTTTTCCTACATGTCTTGGACGTTAAAAGGTCCCTCCCTCACCGTAATTATTAAATACGATAGTGTACGAGTTACGGCGGGGACCCCTTGTATAATCTGTGGGGTGCAAAACGGTGCAAAGTAAGACATTTATGTTAGTATAAGAAACATTATCAATTGAGAGGAGCGGGGTTTACACTTAACTTAATCCCTGAAATGTTTTTAATTTTGAATTAATTTTTCTTTTGCATAACTATTAAGGGGCAGAGCGGCCAAAAATAGGTACGCAACGACATATTTACAATTTTAATTTGAGGGTGCGGGTGCCGGGGGAAGGAACCAACAACTTAATTTTATTTCATATTAAATATTTTTCTCACTAATCCATTGAGGTGCAAAACACCATAGTTGGGTGCAAAATGGTTCAAAATGGTGCAAATTAAAACATTTTAGTCAGCATAAAAAACTCAACATTTTTATAGTAGGGGACTACTTTTAAAAATATTAAATATTTTTCTCACTAATCCATTTAGGTGCAAAACACCATAGTTGGGTGCAAAATGGTTCAAAATGGTGCAAATTAAAACATTTTAGTCGGCATAAAAAACTCAACATTTTTATAGTAGGGGACTACTTTTAAATCCCTCCACCCCCCAACCCAAACAAAAACAATCGTACAGTATCTGGGGTTAAGGTACAAATCAGTGAACTTGAATATTTTGCTTATTGCTTCAAGATGAGAAAGAACACAACAAACAAACAAAGAAAGATAACCAATTTTTTTCCAACTATGATGAAAGAACACAACAAACAAACAAAGATAACCAATTTTTTTCCAACTATGATGCCATTTAAGTGCAAAACTGATTTAAGTCTTTAATTTTAGTATGTTAATTTTTCCCAGTTTTTATGTTTTGTGTTTAAATTTTTTTAGTATTTTCATGTTGGCCTATGTATATATTGTGTGTGTTTTATACATCATATACATAATGTGTATTTATATCAAGTATATTATATTGGGTTTATTGATTTATTGGGAACCAGCAGCCTAGATACTCATAAAAATGGTTTATCCGAATTATGGATATTTTGAATTTTTTTTAGATATCCCTTGGACTTTAAATTAAAAAGTTTTACTGTGCAAAATTGCTTGCTCTCATAATTGTAACTCGGACATAACTAATTCATCACATAGTTGAATTATTTATATTATATAAAAATATGAACAATACCATATTATATAATATAACTTATTATAAATGGACTTAATTTTCTCCTTGACTATGAGCCTTCGTGGCGCAATTGGTTAGCGCGTTCGGCTGTTAACCGAAAGGTTGGTGGTTCGAGTCCACCCGGGGGCGATTATTTTAATTTAGTCAAGAAATAAATATGTACATTCAGACTTGGTTAAAATAGATTAAAAAATACCACAACTTATTTGAACACTTAAATATACATTTAAAAGACTCGACAACCTTCAAATCATCTTTATTTGCTGACCACCTCCTGAATTTAAATTCTTTCCTCAAGACGGATCCATATACATCCAGATCGTCAAAAATTACAGTTGCTAAAGAATCACTCACAAAATAATAGGAGTAATAACTAATAACCAAGCATTTACTACATTACGAGATTCGGCCAACATTTTATTTCTTATCATTCTACAAATGCGGCAATCACTGGTAGAATGCTATCAGTATTGTCTTGTTTTACTGAACAGTGCTGTACTACTAAATGTGGATAAGCTGAAGAAACTATCCGTTCACAGTTAGTGCTAATGAGTATTTTAAGATGAGTGAAGGGGTGGGTATTAAAGGAGGCATACTTGAATGAAGATCATTTGTATAATATGGTACATAATACTAATTTATATAACGTTTTTTTCTAAATTGTATAACATATTAAATAATTTTTTGAATGAGTGGATTCAAACAAACAATTATTTTAAAGCGTGAATTTACTAAGAATTAAGTGGATAAACAATTTAATTTAATGTACATTTCTAAACAAACAATATGGTAAATTTAAATAATGAAAAGTTCCAGATGTATATATAAGGAAATACAGATGATATAAATATATACAGAGAGACCCAATAAACCAAGATTTAATCAATAAATAGATTAGTATTTAGTTAATAATAATTAATATAAAAGTTTATATATTATAAAAATAGTATACCTACAAATACAAAACATGTGCCATAGAAAGACAGTAAGGGGGCGGCCAGACTGAGCGAGCGACTAAAATATAAAATAGAACACATTGGTTGTAATGAGAGGTGGCAAGACTCGAGCGAGCGACTGAGCGCGCGCGCGCTCGACCCGGTACAGTCTAGTTTACAGGCGCTAGGCAATATTATTGTATGTTGGTTCATTGAGTGCTAGGAAAAATTCTCATTTTGACATTTTTATTAATATCGTGGTAAGATCATAAACCATACCTATATGTATATATATATATATGTAAAACTGATATGTTAAAATACTTCAATATTATCAAAGTAGGCCTTTACAAATAAGGATCACCATTAGCGTGGAGATAGGATGAGAAAACCACAACAATAAATCACTTGTTAAAACCCCCTCCTCCCCGCCGCCCCAGTTCACTCAGCCAAGATTCGGAGCCTCCTCATCAACAACTAACGAGAGCTATCTGCTAATCACGCGCTCGCTCGTTCGCACGCTCGCCATTCTGGCCACCCAGTCGCTCGCGCGTTCGCTCGAACGCTTGTCAGTCTGGCCGAACCCTAAAGAGTACAAAACAGTGTACACCACATAACACATGTGGACCGATAGTGTGATCCCAAGCAACACTCTCAGTCCACCTTTTAGCCTATGATGACGCAAGCAAACCCACGCATTAGCATCCACTTATTCAAGTTCTTGCATACGGCCCTTAGTGTGGCTACATTCGCTTCTTGAATTTGTAACAATTCAATTCTATTTTTTAACTTTTAATTCTATTCAAGTCTCTTTGGAAACTTAGGGGTTCGAGAGACCAACAAACCAATTAAAAATATATTTGGCAACGAGTGTTTTGGGATGGTAGAGAATAATTATATTGTGTGCAATTTTGGCATTATTATTGTCAGTTAAAGGTTCGAAGTCTCAGAGTATGTTTTCATAAATGTTATGAGGCTACGTGTGAATTAGATTTATTTAGAAAATACAATTTTATTTGCTAAGTTAGGGTGCTTACTATAGGGAGTACTTTTTATAATTTACTTAATTTTTTTTTTATATAATACATTACAATATATTTATTTTGGTATTTATTGTAACATTGCCTTCATGTCACAGAGCCACTCTTGGTATGTGCTTTTTGGCACCTTGTTTTATTACCCGTTCAGGTTATATGCTTGTATGACAGTTAAATTACAAATCACTCAAATGTGATAAATTTATAAATATTTGGTTCATGCACCATGGCAAAATAAAATGTATTAAAAACCATTTTTCTTATTATGAAAAAAAAACATTTTGACAAACTTTGTTATTTATAATTAGCTAAATACAGTACAATTTTAAATGAATTAAAGTTTGTATGATTTATTTATAAACTACTAATAGATACTCGTAATAACCTTTTGAAATATATTTTATCATCAGCCCCAAGCCTTGGTCAAGACCTATAGGGATTGGTTTTCAATATTTTTCGTTCACGTACCTCCAGATATAATGTATTTTCAACGTTGTACCCCTAAAGTTGTTGATGAATAATGTCACGGGTCAGAGAAAGGCCACCATACAAACCGATAGACAACAAACTGCTCGACAAGCTATAAAAAAATATTTGGAAGGCTGGGTGGGTCAAGTGGCCGACACGACTTGGACCA
>CABFWB010008883.1:0-15577 GCA_902151455.1 Timema bartmani
TATATATCACAGCTCCTGAGCCAGTCATGTGACTAGTCACCACTATAGTCAAATATACAACATCTTATAATATACAACACAAGGAATGTTAAACTCAGAATATAGTTACCAAACAATAAATTTACCGGATGTTTTCTTTGAGTGTGAAACGTGGTATCTTACCTTACAGCTAACATAATGAAAAAGAAACAATAGGGTGTCTGAACTCAAAGTTGCTTAGGAATTTAGTCACAGAAATGCATGAAAATATTGGGGTTAAAACGAGATTATATAATTATGAGTTAGATATCCTGTATTCCTCACAAGCCATTGTTAGACTAATCTTGTACAATGTTAAGGGTATTGAATGGGAAGAAACCATTGGAAATATCTAAACTTAGATGAAAGGACAACATTATAATGGACCTGATAGAGAAAATGAGGGAGCCCAGATAGAACTATCTCAAGATAGGGATAGGTGGTGTAGTCACTTATTAAGTGCGTTTAAGGACTTCTGAGTTCCTAACGTCATAAAGTAAGTATACATGGAATTAGTAAATTATTATTCAAATATTATGAAACGCCTTTATTTATTAATATAGATAAAAAAACTCTGATATAATTTATAAATGCTTATTAAACAGTAGTAAATTATATAAAATTATCGGTATAAATATCAAGTTAAAGAGAGAGAAAGATATACCTTAAACATTCCTTCTCTCTCACTAATTGATGAACAAATAAAGTTGAAATGTTTGGTTTGTCAATCTATTAAATTTAGAGAAGTTACTGTTCTGACCACCTAACGGGAGATTTTGGTAATAATAGTTGGCAGTGTTGATAGTTTTTTGCTATTTGAAGAGTTGCTTTGCTCACTTTAATATATTTAGGAAATTCTGTTGTTTATTGACTTTATTCTCACAGTTAAATCCGTTACTTTAGAAATCTACTATTCTGCTTTTTGGATGGAAGACTTTTTGATAATAATATCTAATTATTATAATTGAATTTGGAAAAATATATCAATAAGAAAAAAACTGCTAGAATGAGATAAAATGCAGGTAACTGTTAAATTATTTTTTAACAATATTGAATTTTAAATGGGAGTGAACGGCTAGTTAAATAAAGTTCCTAAAATGGAAATTTGTTCGACTTATATTTTTTTTGGTACAGCGAGCGCTGAGGGCGAGATTCTTTAATCGTTTTTTCTAAAAAAAAAATTTATAGGTTGTATGGTAGTGATATTTTTTAAAAACCTTATATAGGCCTATGCCCACAGAGTCACAGACAAGTAAGAAACAGACTCTCATGCAGGGATCACGATAAACTTAAAGTTAACTTCAATTAGAGTCAAAGATAAACGGGTCTGACTACTCTTTAGTTTCAGTAATCAGACATTGAAGCCAAATGGCGTTAGTGTCGTTGCGGAGCAGCGCGCGCGCAATTTAAATTTTGAAGAGAAGTTTGAACTTCCAAGTTTACATTTTACTGTTAGCCAGTAGTTATTTTATCCCGAATGTGATAACTAGTGAATAAAAGAATAGCCCACATCAAATGATAACATACAAATTACATATAATCATTTGATCATCGATTTAAAATAAATTAAATTTGAAGTACTGTATTATAAATGACATGGTGATTATTTGTTTGGTAAATTTGATCATATAAACATGGATATAAATTATTATTTAAAAATATATTGATGTATGAAGGGACTCAGGCAAAAATCAATATTAACATCTAGCTCATAGCATCTGAGGGGATTTTTGATTTAATCCTGATGAGTAGCATTTAGGTTAATTGGTCTGGATATGAAAATTATAGTTTTTCCTTCAATAAAGGGATAAGGCAGAATGCAAGAATGAAATAAGTAAACGTGAAGAATGAAGGAGAATTGTGATTTTTGAGTGCATTTAAAAAATATTTATTCACATTCTTAAGTGTGAGTGTTGTTAATTAGCCATCTTAGAGGGTACGTTCTTACAGAAGGCTCGATACCGCTGCAAATCAATACCACTCACCATCTACTTTTACTCATTTCATTCCTCCATACAGTTTATATAGTTTCAATATAGGTTTATTATTTAAAAACATTAGATTTAAACATAGTACTTTGGTACTTCTGTCTTTATAATGGTCCCAGGTTTGTTTCCCGCCTTCTAGTAGATATTTTTCAAATACTATATTTGACTTAAGCGCCAAGACAATGTTTGATAGTACCTATCATCCCTAAATATTATTTAATTAAATTACTGTAGTAATATTACTTGCAGCAACATATCTATTGTTACTACCAAGCTATAGTGTAGTCATATTAAGAGAGTATAAAACGTCAGGATGTGAGCATTTTCAGTCTTCTATGAATAATTTAATAATTTTTTGGCAAGTGCCATTAAAAAAACTAAGGATTAGTGTTACTTTTTTAATGTGATATTGTCAAATACTTTAGAATCCAAATAAAATAATTTTTAGTTTCTATCGATTCTCCATATCTTTGTGAGTGTATTGATACAAAAAACTATAAAATTTTTAATAATTAACAAAACTAATTGAAATATTTATGGGTAAGGTTTTTGAGCATCGTCCCCTTCTTACTTAACCTTTCTAACCTTTCATGTGCAAATAAAGGTCCTTCGTCTGGATTTTGATTCTAGTGAGATGTCTGAATATTACAAAAACAAATCATATTAAATAGGCCTAAATATGATAATAGTATTATTGGATTTGCCGTTTACTTGCAAGTATAAATGGTAGTAGAAAATTCTTAGGGATTTGCTGTTTTGAGAAAATACAGTGTTTTACTTGTCTCAGTTCTAGAGCACCATCCCCAATTAAAAAATAAATTTCTATACTTTGGTATATAAATAATATATGAAGTTAAGGCAATAGAAAAATCACTGTTATTATAATTATAAATAAACATAAAATTATCCAATAACATAGGAGTGGCGGTAAATGATATCTAACAGAAGTTTTTTTATTGCAAACATTGACCAACCAATGTGGAAATAATTAATAAAAAAAACTAATCTTAAATTATAAAAAGTAAACGCAAACTTTCCTTTTGCAAAATTCTTTCATCACTATCTTCTACAATCCACTCTCGTAGAATATATTTTGGCAAAAAATGTTTTTCACAAAATCTATCATTAGATTTGGGTTTTTTTTTCCTAAAATTCTTTTGACCAGAAATCTTTCTTGTATTTTTTTTCTCACAATCATGTCTTTCAAAATTTGACACCTTGACACATCAGTTTTAAAACAATCCAGAAACTTACATTTATTTTTATTTTTCCCATATGAATCCATTGTGCAGAAATAAAATTTTATAAATCTGAACAGCTGTTGTTATAAAACGTGACAACTATCCACAATGATCACAACGCTTTCTCATATTGTGGCAAATCGTGCAACTGAAAGGCTTAAAAGTCTGATCAACTTTTACAATGGGTTTTAAATAGAGTGTCATAGGGGTGACTTAAAGTTAACTTAATGTAACTTAACATAAGGGACCTCCTTGTGTGTTTAGATGGAAGCGATCACGATTCAGTTAACTTAACCTTGACTTGCAGTTAACTTAACATAAGAGATGTCCTGGTAGGTCTTTTACTTTAAGCGAACATTACTTGAAGGGATCACGTGATCTATCCAGCCAATCATTATGCGAGTAATGTTACCAGGGCTATTAAGTAATTCATTTGTTGGTTTTATGACCAATGTCTACTCTTTAGCGTAAGTTCTAGTGATCAGACATTGAAACAAAATAATTAAATTATAATAGGAAAGCTAATGTTTAGTAATAGATATTTATTATATCGAATGAAAACTGTAAACATTCAAAGATCATCACTTTACAAATACTACAAATTACAGATCATACTTGAGAATGAAGATTTTCTTAAGAGCATCCAAGGACATTTCAAGAACTGGTCAGCATTCAAGTGGTGGTCACGGTGTTAAAAGTTAAAATTTAAAAAACTGAATGATGTAATTAACTTGACCTATTTCGAATGTCCATAGGTATAGAGTTGCAGCCGCGTGATCACGGAAACAGGCAATATGGAGGACAGCTCGCACTTCTCGGAAAGTGAGAGCGATGAAAAAGAACTAAGTCGTGATGTTTCGATCAAAGACGAGATTAAAATAGAACCGGAGGTAAGAAAGATAAATATTTCATGTCTTTTTAATCCAAAAAGAATATTATATTTAATTGTATGTATATATATATATATATGTGTATATATATATATGTGTATATATATGTATATGTCTATATGTGTGTATATATATATATATATATATATATAAAAGGGGATATGTGATTTGACCATGTCTTACTTTCTGTCCAAGCTGGCTGCATTTAATTACAATCATTGGCTAGAGATTATGAAGATAGATTATAGAGGAAATGCAGCCACATTCTTGTGAAATGATTACTCACACAAGAAACAATTTAGGAATAGCCTACCTACCATAAATACACCCGGCTGGTATTTGAACCGTGACCGCATCACTTGCAAAACAGATTAGACGAAGCTAAGTGCTTAATACACATAACCATTGATTCAGAATATCCTTTGTATTAAAGGTTAATTTTGTCAAGCGAGAAAATAGTAATAACATAAAACGCAACAAAAAAAACACAAAAAAAACACAGCAAAAACACAGAAAAAAAATCACAAAAGAAGTGTCCTGGGCAACATCAATCTGTAGTTCGGTTTCTGGAAGGATAGCACATACTAATGTACTATTGTCCAAGTAACGCCCGAATACTAATCGTTCATCCTTTCCGTGGAGACTCTTTCCATGTACTGATGAGATGAGGGGATGATTGTAGTGAATGTTACGAGCTGGAGACAATGAAGACCTTAAGCCAACTCAAGACTAATAAACCAAACTCTGGTTACCACAGGGAACTATAGCGCCTTTTGAGAAAAATCCCCCGGTACCAGTTGGGAATCGAACTTGATACCTCTAGATCCAGGCAGCAAGAGTCTACTAAAGCTCAGTGATTCTTAAACATCTGTTAGTCTCCACTAGTACAGGATATCAATCCACCTGGGTAACAGGGGAATGTTAGGGAATTTACTTGGTCAAGCAAAAATCAAAGAATTTCATCAAATTTCTGAAAGTTTTATTTATTCGTTTAAAAATTTGCAACTTTAATGTACAATTTAGTAAACAACAAAAAAATTCTTCTCGTTAAAAGGCCTACTCCATGCAAATTTTTATTAAAACTAATGACCCTTTTATGAATCTCGATTCTCAAAATTAAAATGTGATTTCATTTGTTGTCTTTCCACCCCTCTACCTCGTGTCTTTATCCAAAGTTGGATCCTGGTTTATGCACATGTGTTATAGGAAGAAGAAACTAAACAGGAATATGTCTCACAACAATTTTAAACTGTACTGATGTAAGGCAATCTTTTAGTAGTTCATTATGATCAAACTTAATTAAACCTAGCCTAAATTACACCCATCGTTTTAGGCTGAAATCTTTTACCCCTTCAATAAGTGACACTAGAATAACAGACACAATTTCAGAATGTCACCCGCCTCGGTGGAGTAGTTAGCTGAAGCACTAGTTTCGTTCCGATCTTGACCGCTGAGGACGGGGAGATTGAGGTTCGAATCTCAAATTACCCGAACAGCTAGTAAGACATGTTGGTAAATAGATAAATTAAAATAGATTTGTAAGTTACGGTTAT
Organism: Timema bartmani; assembly: GCA_902151455.1. Taxonomy (NCBI): domain Eukaryota; kingdom Metazoa; phylum Arthropoda; class Insecta; order Phasmatodea; family Timematidae; genus Timema; species Timema bartmani. The sequence continues at coordinate 5,691 of CABFWB010008883.1, forward strand.
AACGACATCTAAATATATTATTTAAATTTAAAATTGATATTGGGATTGAATCCCATCCTTTGGCTTAGTACGCCATTGCTGTTAGCACTGAGCCATACAGAAGTCGTCCAGTGCCCATGAATTATTACTGTACAGAGTCTGTGATGGATGTACATTGATTGTCGACTACATATGAACAGCCAATTAATATTGCGAGCCATCAGGTAACGCAACCAGCTTTGCCTCGGGAGGACTAAATATTGCCAAATAGTACAAGAACATCCTTACAAATTTGCATATCATGACGGATGAAGTAGACAAGCTATTATATTTTTTTAACTCAGAAAATATGTTCGCAAGATGCAATAAACATACTTATAAACTATAATAACTCGGCTATTTAATCGATCTTGATATGCGAATCTGTACAGTTGTCATTATACTACTGGTACCATAAAGCTCTCCAGAGTCAAAGATAGATGTGATATCTGATAGCTAGTGATTTTAATTGATCACTCATATGTAATTGACAATAATTGCATTTCCATCACGGACTCTGTCTTATTGTAATTTGTGTAATAGATAATGTTTATGTTTCCAATTTTCAGATGGGGCTTAGTCCACAAGAAAATGCAAACTTGACGGTCAAATCAGAAATACAGGACAGTTACGGGCCAGTCTCTTCTTCTGGGATATCTTGGATAAAACAAGAGATTGAGGTGATTATTAACAGGATGATCAGTAACCTGGAAACTAGGGAATTTGATCAAATTTCTGGAATTTTCACATTTTCACTCTAAATTATGCAACTTTTATTAACAATGGTAAAACCAACATTTTTTTTTTCCAATCAATACACACTAAGAATCTATTTTAACCCGGCTGTCCCTATTAAACATGCTAATCTCAATTCTCAAATTCAACAAGTGATTTCGAAGTGGTCTGCCACACCTCGACGGCACTGCCATCTTTATCCAAAGTTGGTCATGGCTATGCGCATGCGAAAGAATTGATTACGTTATAGAGAGAAGAAACTAAAAACAGAATGTTTCTCATAACAATTTTTTAAGCTGTATTTGTGTGAGATAATCTTCAATAGTCCATCTCTTTAGTTTGAAACCTTTAAACACATTCATGGAGCTACATAATTTCATCATGTGTGTGTAAATGTGTTATTGCATTAAACATTAATCTTAAAAAACTAACAAATGGTGATCTTAAAAAACTATTGTTTGTCACCACCCCCTTTGTCTATCTTAAATGTGTGGGTCTGGAATCTGTCAGGATGTCCTTGGCCCAGGATAAGAGGAAGGTGAAGGTGTGGATTCGTGGATTGACACGAGACTTGGTTTTTTGAAGGTTTATTAATACTACTATGATATTACATCTGTAGTGACTAGGAAAGTTTGAAATTGTCTCTAGAAAACCTGGAAAAGTCAGGGAATTTTAAAGACTTAAGTGTTCATAGAAAAGCCAAGAACTGAACTTCACCAGGTTAGTAAGGAATGATTCACCACAATTGATATTGAGTCTTTTCAAAAATATTTTTGGAACGTAAGTAGGATGAATTCTATTCCAAACCTGTTTGGGAGTTAGTTTAATAAAATGCCTCCATCTTCCTTTTTTTTCTACTAAATTACAACCAAATGAAATCATAAACTCAATGTGTTTTTTTTTACATACTGGTAAAACCAATAATCATTCAATTATAGTAAAAATTGAGTTAATTTGGCCATTATCCTAGCATTTGGTTACTAATTTTTTACCAAAATCCTTCTAAACCTTATATCGGGGGTTGTACATTTTATTTCAACACACACTTAAGACAAAATAGTCAAAAACCAAACTCTCTCTCCTGAGATGAACACGGCAATAAAATAAACCATAAAAAAGATATTTCTACAAACTGTTATGTTTTTCATGCTGGTGCTTACATAGCTAACAATGCTCTTGAACCGACCATATTTATTTTTATTTCTCAGATGGAGGGGAACTCTCCCGAGTACGTGGATGTTTCAGTCAATTCTGAAGAACTAGATCTCTACCAGCGAGAGTCGGTCTGCGATTTACCGTTTATAAAGGAAGAACCCGAGGTAATCAGATTCAGTTTTATGTTATGATCGAACTGCATACACGCTAACTTGGCAGCAAATCAAATCAAGTCTTTATCTCTTTACTTTGGTTTATAGGGCTGGGCCGATTGTTAGCAATCTGCCGTTAACGGTATTCTTGATAAGCCTATGATCGGCATTTATCTTATCGATTCTTAAAACCTATCTTTTTATTAACGATCTGGTCATGTCGGTTACTGGTGATTTATCATTGTTAAACTCTCGGAAAACAGCCTTGTCATTTATTCTCTTGCTAGAATAGGTGTGGCTGCTAGCTTATGCTAAGTACCCACCTTCTCTTCTCAACGTAATAGTTTCCAAAGAGATGTTCACGGCACTTGTATTCGTCGGCCGTATTACGAAGAGCGTTCAACAGGGTTAAAAAGAAAATGTAAGTTGTCGCGGCAGCTACTGACATCTTATGGTGAGAGAAGGAACTTTTTCACGACTTTGAATTACCGCTCGATTTAAACATTCTTACATGTAGAACATTTGTTTATTTATCGTATGTTTTATTTCTCGGACTTTAATACGTTTATTATAAATTTAAACCTTCATACTATTCTTTGTTTCTCACTACCTGATTTGGAACTACCTTTAAGAACCATTTGAATTTGAAATCGAGGTCTCCGTGTTTGTTCGCGTTCACGAAAAGGAAAGTTGGTTTTTTTTCCTCAAGAAAAGAGAATAGAAGTGGGTTAATCTGCCCATCAACGAGTTTGAAATACAATAATGGAAAGCCCCCAGGATTGATGTCTGGCCTGGGCAAATTGGTTGTATATTTTCATCTTAAATTTTAAGATATCTACGAATTAATAAACAGGTACATGTTCACCATCATTTTCGACAAAATTACACAACTAATCCAGGAATTTCTTCTTTTCATCTTTCACATCCTACATCATCAAGACCTGCTAAATATGGTTTTTCTGTCTAAAATTATGATATCTTTCGTTGTGAATATTAATTTCAGCAAAATTTAGACTTTTATTTAATATTGATGACTCATTCTCTTTTGGGCTACCAATAAGTGAAAGACACTCCCAGCGATACATACTTTTTTATATCTGTTATGTCATAATACTGAATTTAAATAATTATATTGTTTCTAAGGATGTCAAACTTAAATCTTAGATAACTCGATACCCTCTATTCTTAGTAATATTGAAATAATCAATAATCAATCTTAATATAACAATTCTCGATAACTCCGATTCTTAGCTCTCACTGAAAGTATGAGCAACTAAGCTAAATGTAAAAATCCCTCGATTATTTCTATACTAGTTTATTTGCTATTAATTGCTGTATATTTGGTTCATTTAGTTACCCTACTATGTGAAAATACGTGTTGTATTGTTAGTGTTTTTTCTTTGCTATGAAGCTGAATAAATGTGTTTGTATATAAGGCTGGAAAAATAACGAAATGGGAAATGTTCAAGAATCAAATCGAGATTGAACTTAAGAATTGGAATCGAGAAAAACAGGTATTATGAACTCTCTTATTTTTTTGTTTCATTTATTTTTTCTCTCTCATACCCAATCATGAACTTTATATATTTCTGGAAGGGATTATTTAAGTAAAGCCATCCCGAGAGCCAGGTGACAATATGTGTTCTATATCAAAAAAATGGTCAATAATAGAATTGTATTTTGAGTACTCATTAAGGAGGACATATTTTATTTTAAAGAGAAATAATATGCATATTAATAATTAACCATCTTTTTATTAATTATTGTTGTTTTTGGTAATACATTTCTTATTTGCTTTCTCATTATTAGGCGAGTTTTTGTGGTTGACCTGCTATCGATGTTTACGATCAGACTGATTTCACGGCTAACCTGGTATCGATGTTAACGAAATGTTTATGACCAAGACGATACCAGAGCTCAGTAACACTTTTCCTGACCAGACTAAAGAGTATGGTATGGCCAAAGAGCCGAGAATTTTTGTGACAATTTAAAAACAATGTCATTTCTTACGTTAGCGTTAAACAAGTATAACTTCTTAGTTAATGGATTTTAGGTTTTTGTAAATTTAAATGGACATCAATTACTAGCTAGAAATACATGACAGTAAGAAAGTACTTAAAAACTGTTTAGTTATGGATAAAAGAGAGTATATGATCTAGGACTATTTAATATTACATACGTAACTCATGTTTTCTTAAGGTTATTTCTGTGAAAATATGTTGTGCAAATATTAGGAATTTGTCAAAATAAGCACCAATCTAACTAAGAATAAAATTAAATATCTCTTTTTCCGTCGATTTGTAATACATGTAGTAGGATTACATAAATTCACCTACCAGCCGTTAGATCTACTCCACCCCAACCACCATTTTTGTTAAAGAAAAACATTTCAAAATCGTTTTCGCCCTTCAACTTGGTCAGAATCACTAGGTGGATTACACTTGATACCAGACTGTAACCAAGTCAACCGCAAAAACTGCTCTATTCTCATTGTTGTATGTATTTTTTATCTTATGTCATAATAAGTATGACAACAATGTTAGATGTCGTCCTGGAGAATAACTGGTGATTGATTAACTCCCGGCCCATCGAGGAGGTTTATGCAGGTAAGAACACGATATCTATCGAGCTAGCTAGAAGTCATGATTTGTTTAGAGTCTCGTTCATTTTATTTAGAGTCCCACATTACACACCTTTTATTATTTATTATTTATTTTTTTGACAATAGATTAATACACTTTGCTTTACGATGTGGTCTTTTGAGAAGTATTTTTTTGTAACTTTGTATAGTATTACAAANCACACCTTTTATTATTTATTTTTTTGACAATAGATTAATACACTTTGCTTTACGATGTGGTCTTTTGAGAAGTATTTTTTTGTAACTTTGTGTAGTATTACAAAAAGGTTATTATACAGTTTCTATCAATAAAAGACCATTGAATTAAATAAGACTTTGATAAGTATGTTTCATTACGAGCCGTTGTGTTCTCCTTACGAATTGTGCACGGTTCATTAGGCACTATTAACCATTAGTTAAGAAAGAATATAAATTGACTTGTGGGTAAATGAACTTTATGACCGAGTCATCAATTTCAAGTGGATCAATTTATATATAAAATATGGAGAAAGAATCGATACAAATACAGGATGTTCAATTAGCCCAACTAATGGGGACCAAGGGTAGTTCGGATAATCAAACACAAGACCTATCAAATAGAAGACCTATCAAATAGAAGACCTATCGGAAGACCACGAACAAGATGGATGGACTGAGCGCAGGAGGACATGGAAGCTAAAGGAGTGGACTGGAAACGCGTGGCTGAGGGAGAGCTTTGGAAAGATCGACAGGAAGGGAAGAGGATGTGCCATGAGTTCTGATAGAATGAAACCTAGGTCGGGGGATTTGGCGGTGACGATCGATTTTCTTTAAGAGGCAACCATTACTTCTTTGTCCAATGGCAGCAGTGTAAAGTGTGAACTGTGTTCTTCTTTTCATTGAAAAAGCCATATTGTGTTCGTCCCCTTAATACGTTTCTATCCACCTTTCCTATACCTTCTTCCAAATATAATAAAATAAAAAGTTTATAATTAGATATATTGAGGTTCTGTATTTATATTACAAATAAAAAAGATGATAGTTTTTAACAGAAGAACCACCCAAAAATGTAGTGAATCAAAATATCTCTGGCCATAAAGATACTAGCATCGATTATTGAATTGTCAAGCAATAGATTGCCCATTTGATGGCCCCATTGTCTAAGGAATCCTTCTCACAATTGACTAGATTGTAGATAATGCCTGGTCACATGTACTGAGGTTGGTGTTTCATTAATTGCTTTCCACTTTCCCTAAACGCAAATGTAGTTATTCTTCATCTAAATTCAACCTTCCTCATCCTTAACTGATGAGTACATTTTGAAAAGTTAGTAATAAACGGTACTAAAAAAAAAGATTGTACTATAAATGACGACGGAATGAAATTCCTGTTGAGTGTACTGATGGTGGATTTGATTAAATGAATTCCTCACTCTCCCTCCACGCAAATGAATGCTCATTTATTCTCAATGATACCATCTTCAGACACAAGACATTGGTTTAAATTACATATATTAAAAATGGTGTATAACCCAAAATAATAAAGAAACTTTTTAAGTGGCATACATATATATAATATATATATATATAATTATAGATAAAGAAGACTCAAAGATATTATATAATTGTTTTTAATTAGAAGTCTGCCAGATCTTTTTTTTTTAAATTAAAGTGAGCTTTTAAGAAAACTCTTGAGTATTGATTTTAGAAATAGTATTTTACAAATTAACTCTCTTTTGACAAACATCTCTAGAGTATGAAAACAAGCTCGGCTCGGAATCCAAATTAAAGTATTCATAAAATCTTACTATAAAAAAGGCTTTGAAACGTGCGTCTCGTTTGTTGAAGCATGAACATTATTTCCAATGGAGCCATAATATTTAGGAATATTTGAAGCCATTTTGAGAAAAATGTATCATTCATTGCTCAAAGAAGTAGTTCCTACCAAAGTAAATGCGTTGAAAAACATAGTTCTAAACACGGTCATAAATATGGACCATGTGTAGTTCATATGTGTATTTATCATCAGACAGAGTGCAACAGAGAAGATTGCTCTAAAACAAGGTCTGAAAGAATTTAGTAAAAAACAAGGGGGTGGTGATCGACATAAGTGCACTATAGAAGAGAGTAATAAACTCGCTGTAAGAGGTGGATTATGTACTAAACATGGAGGTGGTGATCGACATAAGTGCACTATAGAAGAGATTAATAAACTCGCTGTAAGAGGTGGATTATGTACTAAACATGGGGGTGGTGATCGACATAAGTGCACTATAGAATAGAGTAATAAACTCGCTGTAAGAGGTGGATTATGTACTAAACATGGGGGTGGGTATCGTTACAAATGGACTTTAGAAAATCGTACCGTAGAAGATTTTTTCTAAATAACCGAGGAACGTTGAGTAATTGCGCATGTGGTAATTGAAATAATTGTGCTATGGAGTGTATTCCACAATTTAAAAGAGGTAGATTATTTATGAAATGTTTGTTTATAAGTGCACTACTGAAGACCGCACTAAACAAGGGTTGAAATGTGGATTATGTGCAAGACACAGAGGTAACAATAAACCTTGTGTACTATAGAAGGACTTATTAAATAATGTGAGAAAGGTGGATTATCTCTATCCATGTTAGTGGTTATCAACAAAAGAGTTCGATAGAAAAATGCTGAAAATAGGCTTGATGTGGATTATATACATGGGGTTATTTTAGAAAGATTAGCAGGTTTGTCCACGTTTTTGTCTTTTTTTATAGTCTACATATTATAATAATTATTCCTTAAATTCAATTTTTGTTCAAATATTTATGCCCCCACCTTTATAGAAGAAAAAACATAGAATTTGAAAATCTACACTTTTATATATTAAAAAAAACCTCCCACAACATTACCGATTACAACAGATAAAGGTTATTTTGGTCACACTCAAATATCAATTGAAAGTACTTGGTATATTGGTGAATTATGAAGGTTCAAAAATTGTCTTTTAATAATGTATTTTTTTTCACACTCGACTCAAAATTTCCGTGAGATCGACCATCTGGAGAACGCTGTCATGATCAAAAACTTCCACTTTCTTAAAATTAAGCCATTGTTGATAAAATGAAGTTATCAATATTTAAGAATGAGAAATTAATTTGTATTTGTCTTAGACCTATTTTTTCACATATATTACAATATAGCACAATTACTCTATACAACCCGCCTCGGTGGTGTGGTTAGCTTACGCGCTAGTTTTGTGTTGAGCTAGACTGCCGAGGACAGGTAGATCGAAGTTTAAATCTCGGTCTGGTGAACTGAGGGTTGTTTTCCCTAAATGGTTTTCCACTATTCCTCCACACACATGAAGGTTCACTTCCTCTAAATTCAACCTTCCCAATTCCTAACCCATTAGCGTAATTAGTAGTTAAGCCTATAATACGAACTGATAGTAAGACGTGGCGTTAAATAAATAAATACTCTTATTTTAAAACTTTTTTTATCATCCCATCTTACTGTGTTATAAGCATATGTACTAATTACGCTAATGCATAATGGCTTAGGAAACTTTCTTCAAAATAGCTATGGTAATAATATTTTTACCTTGTAAATTGTACATTCAACAAACAACATTCAGACAGACAAGTATGGAGAAGAATAAATTATGAATCTCTTTTACCAAATAAACAATACATCACAGAACTAGACTTAAACAATAAACTTTGATTTGACAAACACATAAATCTCTAAGAGTTTGAACACAAACTTCCACTAAGAGTTCACCCTTAAAATCAGGGTATTTATAGACCCTTATTTTAACAAGCTTTAAAAAAGTGGATATTCTATTTTGGAGGATGAAATTTCTTTGCAATGGAAACCTAATATTGAAGAATGTTTGGAGCAAGTTGGGAAAGATAAGTCATTTATTGCACAAGAATGTAGTTCCTACTAAAGGAAATGCGTTGAAAAACATTGTTCTAAATACGTTGATAAATATGGACCATGTGTATCACATGTGGGTATTTATCCTCAGCCAGAGTGCAATAGAGAAGATTGCTCTAAACAAGATCAGAAAGGAGTATTATCTACCAAACATGAAAGTCGAGGTCGATTTAAGAGTGCACTATAAAAGAGTCATATTCTGAAAATTGAAAAATGACACCAGGACACGGGAATCAAACCCGGGACCTTTGGATTAGTACTCCAATGCTCTAACAACTGAGCTATCCAGGATTCGTCCCGTGCCCAGTGTCATTCTTCACTCATATTTTAAAGCAGAATCTTTGATGGAGGTGCAGAATAAATTAAGTGTAGTAAAGTGTACATGATATTCACAAATAATATTATACGTTTGTAAATATCATGTTTTAAAAGTAGCCTCGTAAATCATCTATGTGGATCGGTACAAACTGGAAAACCTAACGAAATAAAAAAAAAATCCTTCATAGTGAAAGTTTGGAAAATTTTAAAAAGACATTAAAATTTTAGGCTGCCTTGTAGAGGATTTGGAAAATATTAAGTAGAAGAACCTAACTTAGTAAAATGTAATAGTAATTTTATCTTATTAATGTGTTTTCTCAAAGAAAATTTAAATATTTTTATTTCATTCGCTTTCCATCGTTCAGGAACGATAACCAGGTCTATGTAAACCTTTTAGATAAGCATTAGGAATAGTGTTAATTTTGTTAGTGTCGCCAAGTCTGGGACAATTAGATGAATTTTAAAGGCTACTTAAAGTCTGAAGTGCCTCTAAAATTCATCTAATTTCATAACTTGGAGTGTGTAGTACACAAGATGTATAAACCTTCTCATAATATACAGGCAGTCCCCGTTATACGTGATTTCGCGTCTAGGTGGTTTTTGAAAAAAATAGAAAAGGTCCTTGAAAGGTTTTGTATTTGAGCTTAGTTGCGCCAAAGCAGTGATTGTTTGGAGTGTACAGTTAGTATGTATTGAAGTGGCGCGCTGTTTGTCGTCTCGTTTTCTCCTCAAGGTCAGTGCTCCCACGCTCTGTCATTGTTTGGGTTTGTCTATTTTTACAACTTAGTCACTACGAGCTATTGATCGCTGTCACTAGCTCTGCGTTGTGTACGTACATACCTAGTTTAGCAAGTGTAGCGTTAAGTTAGCATTGTATTGAGTGGTGTGACATTTCATTTAGTGTTGTTGTCGAGTTATTGAAAATGTCACTAAAACGCAAGGAACATTCAAGTGCGAATACTAAAAAAAGTGCGAGAAATTATCTTTCACTG
>CABFWB010008885.1:0-15558 GCA_902151455.1 Timema bartmani
TCAATTGTCATGCTAACAAATTTTTCCCTAAATATCATTGCGGCAGCATTATCAGCAGATAATATTTCACCTTGGACATCTAGTTCTCTAATCCCGTGCCTAAATTTAAAATTCTTCAGCCAACCCGAACTAGCTTTGAAATCTGTAGGCCCACCAAGTTTTTCATTCATCTGGATCGCCTTTTCACAAATGAGTGGACCATAAATAGGCTCATCTAAACTTCTCCTCTGCGTAAACCATATGTACATAGCGTCTTCCAATGCACTGTTTTTTGCCGTTCTTGTAGTTTTTCTTTTCTGTGAACCTTCTTCAGAATCTAGTTTTGAAGCAAAACGTTGCAAACTGTCTTTCTTTGCTTTAATGTCACTAATGATTGAAGTTCCCACACCATATATTTTAGCGAGAAATGCACCACTTTCCCCTTTAGACAGTCTTCGTAGAGTTTCTAACTTATCCTCTATAGATAAACATTTATGTTTCCTTTTATTTGATAATGATGACATGATTAACAATGTAAAAATATGTACTGTTTTAACTCGCACACTAAAACATCACAAGGCAACTATACGACGAAGGTTTCACCACTGCTGTAAAGTTTGTAAATGTTTGTAAAGTTTGCAACGCTCCGGATTTTTGACGTCCGGATTTCCGACGCTTTACTGTATCACTTTTGAAGTAATCGATAAGATGCTGACTTGTTAATATTTAACATTATAACAAAGTAATATTACATTAGAATACTTATAATTTTTCACTATACGAAGCAGTAAATGTTAAAGTTGAAACTTATAAACCAACAAAAATGAATTACTTTAATATTTTCTTTTGTAGTGGCTAACCAGTCAAGCCCGTACGACCTAAATCAAACTACCCATAACAACCTGTATTGGTGTAAAATGGATATGGACTTCTAAATATGTACTTATTTCTGCACATACATACCACACATACCACGCCTCGATGACTTAGCTGAACGAGAATGACTCCATCTGACGTGCTCTGCTTGTCTCTCGGCCGGTGACGCAGCACTAGACCGTTCTGAGCTATCAATTTGACTGACTGAGATCTTGTGTATATAAAATTTAATTTACATTCACAGAATCTAGGATTATAGTATTTTATATACCGAAACATGGGGAATATTATACATCAGCATCCTTCTAATGGCTGAGTTTCACAAGGAGTAATGGGACTGGAACAAGATAAGACTTAGATTTCATGCATAACTTTGAAATTAAAATTATTGTATTCCTCAAATCGTTGTAACAAGATCACTTAATACTCTATTAAATTTCATTGAGAGATGTTAACTTATTTATTCTAATTTTATAATATAATTTACGACACTGTTGATCTTTAAACTTTGTTTCTGTCGTTAATTTATTGTATTCGAGTTTTGTAACTAAATTTTAATGTTATATGTGTATTTTAGACTTGTCATCAACCCATATTTTAATTCTGTTGATGATGTTATATCAATTTATTAAAATAATTATTATATATTAAATTTTGTTGCTCATTAAAAGCAAAATATAATAAATCTTTTGAATATTATAGTCACTTAATTCGTCTACCAATTTTAAAACTATTTAATTCATTAAAATATAAATCTATATAGTTTGTTAACTATTCCTAAATTTTTATATTTAGGTCTTAACTTTAACCATTATAGGTTGTTTAAAATTTTAAATAATCATAAAGTTAATAGAGTTTATATATTGCCATCCAGGATCGATAATGTCCAGTCCAGACCAGGACTTCTCGTTGAAGTGTCAGATGTAATAGTCCACTATGCTAGCTGATTATTTCCAAGTCCAGAACAGGACTTCTCGTTAAATTGTGTCGGATATTTACTGAGTTCCCTAATTATATAGGTCTAGTTAATGAGTAAAGAGGCGGGAGTTTTTCATATTAAAATTACAACGCCACAAGTCTAATACGTTGCTAACAGCAATCCTTTGTTAGCAGCTGGCTAACTTGGCTTGATACCAAATCACGTACGATGGACACATGGTTAGTTGGCAGTTGACTATAGCTACGTCCATTGAGTCACGTCCACCAGACAGCTGGTTATTTGTAGTTCAAGATTATGAGTGACCCATTTGTAGCCCAGCCGGGCCAATCAGGGCATTTCTGGATCCCTCTATTGGAATATATTTTTGCTGCATAATTCATAGCTTCTTAGGACTCCTCTTCAGTTTAAAATTTGCTATGAACAGGTTGGTCATGGAACTCGTGCTAAGCCAGAAGATACAATGCGTGAGTAAAGCACATATATTAGACATAGAAGTTTGTGATCTTTGATATTGCAGGATGTCTGTGAGTATCAGCATTATTCAGAGTGAGTAGTATTTAAGTAAACTAGATAGTTTTGCTAGTGTTACCACTGTAGGATTTCTGTATGTATTGATTTATTTGGGGTGGGTAGTAACAGTGTAGCATTAGCTAGTATTGATAATGTTACAGTTGAGAGCACAGGAAATGGAAATGAAAGAGAGAGCAAGGAATGACAAAACTCACAGCCTTCTGGCTGACAACATAACACTCTGCCACGCGTAATTAAACTATCATTGATTGCCGGCGCTGGCATATAGAATACAAGAGTAATAATAAGTCCTTGGTACCATTGATAGTCTTGATTTCAATCAAGTATAGTGTGCGAGAAATGAACACAATCAAAGTTCTGACTGATGCGAAACATAGACAAAGTCCGGGCATTGGGGTTTTATGTCCTGACGTCCAGAGCGAGTTGTTACTGGGGTGGCCCCATGCGATGAGTTTGACGAGGCTGCTCGGGTGGGTAGACACTCTCGGAGACGCTGCAGCAGGTCTCACAGGGATGTGAGCCGGAGCCGTTACGCTGGGAGCCCGACGAAGGGCCTCTGTAGTGGAATCCGTGGAGGGCTCCGGAGCTGGAAATGCTGGCAGGGAGCGGTCAGCAACTCGAGGTGGCTGAATTAGAGGTCCCAGTGTAGGTCCATCAGCTATAAGGGTAGGCATAGGTGCTGGCATGGCCTAATCGACCATATCCCATGACAACTCAATTGGAACAGCCTTGGGGTCTCGGAGGCGTAGATGAGATGTTGAAATTTGTTTGGAGTGTCCATCAACAATCACTAGATAGGAGACAGTTGAGACTCTATGCTGAATTTCACCTGGAACCACCTTGAGTTTGAGATGAGTGACAGAGCGCACCCACACTAGGTCACATGGGGAGAAATGTGCGAACTTGGAAGATTGTGAAGCAGTGAATTTTGCCTGAGCCTCCTTCATTCTTTGCTTGAGAACAATGGACAGGTGGAGAAGTGAAAGCTTGATGTGGGGCTTTCGCCCCAAAAATTCCTTCAGCTGGTGTAATCTTAGTTACGGTGTGAGGCGTGTTGCAATATGCCAAAAGAAAGGCGTTCAGGATTTAGTAGAAACATCAAACAATTGTTTCATGAAAGCTGTCTTGGTGGTCTTAACGAAAATCTCCGCCAAACCATTAGATTGGGGGTAGGTAAACAGGAGAAGGGGAATGTACAATTCCATTGTTAAACATAAAACTAGCGAACGCAGCTGATGAGAACTGCGGACCTTTGTCAGAAACGACCTCCTCAGGCAGCCCCCAGGCTGTAAGCATTGAGCGTAGAGCTTCACAAGTAGGCTCTGCCGAGATGCCTTCGTCCATGATGCGGATCTCGGGCCATTTAGAATGACCATATACAGTAATGAGTAGAGTCTTACCTTCAAATTCAGCAAAATCAATATAGATCCTTTGCCACCTTCTAGTAGGCCAGGACCAAGGAATCAAAGGCTTGTGAGGAGCAGTTGACTGGGGTGATTGGCAAACACCACACCTGTTTACCCTAGCTTCCAATTCGTCATCGAAACCTGGCTTCCCATACAAAACTACGTGCTAGGTTCTTCATACGACTAGAGCCAGGATGAAGCTCATGAAGGAGCTCCAGGACTTCGGGACGAAGCGCTGACGGGACGATGACCCTAGACAACCATAATAAGCAATCAGATTTTGCGGACAATTCCAGGGTTCACCGATGAAAAGGGCGAAGACCTTCATCGGGCACCAAATCAGGCCAACCATTGAGGACATATGTGAGCACTAGACTCAATATGGGATCCTTCCTGGTATCAGTGGCCACCTTGACCGCAGTGAGAGGTCCCAGGGACACCAAGGAGTTATTGTAAATGTCATACTCCACCTCAGTCTGATCGGGGAAAGGGTTTCGGGTAAGACAATCAGCATAAGGAATCAATTTAGATTTTCAAAATGTGATCTTATACTGAAAGGCTGACAGCAGGATGACCCAACGTTGTAGGCGAATATCATTGAGAGGTCGCATGTTAGCTTTAGACCCAAAAATAGACACCAACGCTGCATTGTAAGTGCATAGCTCAAAAGGTCGCCCAAACGGGTATTTACTAAATTTCTTAAGTCCAAAAATAATTGCTGCAGCCTCACACTCGTGCTAGGGGTAGTTTTTCTCAGCATTGAAGAAGGTCTTAGATGCGAAAGCGATAGGGCGTTCCACCCCATCGGGGAAGATGTAGGAGATGACAGCATCCGCACCATACTGAGAGGCATCACTGGTCATTCTAAGTGTCAAACCATTAGAGTGAGGAATAAGCACCAGATCGCCACTTAATTCCTGATAATTCAAGACTTTGATGATAAGCCCTTTGTTGCTTAAATTCCCCACCTCTATTTGCATCCTGCTTGAGCAATGCATTCAACGGACAAAGCATAATGAACATGTTGGGGATGAACTTTGCGTAAAAGGTTACAAACCCAATGAACGAATGAAGTTCAAATTTTGATGAAGGCTCTTTGGCTTTAAGGAGAGCCTAGATGTGGTCCTGATATGGATGCAGCCCTTGGGCATCCAAAATGTGACCCAAAAATCTAACCCTTGGCCTTAGGAAATGACACTTTTCTAGTTTGACAGTGAAATTATATTACACACAACTTTGTAGAGTAACTTAAACTTTATTTAGGCACTCCTCAGCTGTGTTACCTGACACTAATATGTCATCCAAATAAATAAAACAATCAATACCTGCCAATACCTGATTAATGATGCTTTGAAAGATGGCTGGAGCCGAAGACAAACAATATGGAAGGCGAAGGCACTTGTATGGGCCATACGGAGTGCTCAAAGTTAAAATCTCCTGAGAAGCTGGTTCCAACTTTAGCTGTTGGTAAGCCTGAGCGAGATCGAGTACACTGAAAACAGAACCTTGAACAGAAGACTAGTCATCAATGACCGGTAAAAGATAGTGCTCAAGATTTAAATGAAGGCTTACTGTCACTCTGAAATCTCCACACACCCGTGCAGATTTGTTAGCCTGGGGAACAATTACCAGAGGTGTTCCCCAGGTGTGACTATTGATTTTATGAATAGAGCCGCTTGATTCCATTTCCTCAAGGGCCTTCTTGACAGCATTCCTCAAAGGAATAGGAATGACACGAGGGCCATAGAATACCGGAATGGCTCCCTCTTTCAGAACTATATTAACTTCCACACCCTTAATGTCACCTGGTACCTCTTTGAAGACTGAGGGATATTTATTCCTGAGCAGGCCCACCACATACACCTTGTACCTACCGAACATATTTTATGGGAAAGATAGCACTCCAATCCAGATGAATATGGCTGATCCAAGATATGCCCTATAGTGAGGGGAAGGAACCCCGAACCACTACTAGGGGTAAAGTAACAGACTGCCCCTCATAAGAAATTCTAACAAGGGTTTCCCCCAGCCGATCTAGTTTGTGCCCAGTGCAACCATGAAGTGGAGTGGTACTCACCAGAGGAAGGTGTTTGAAATGTGCAAGGTACACTGGATCACCAATAAGACTAGCGCTGGCCGCTGTATCAACTTCCATGGTAAGAGGTACACCATTGACTTTCAACTGAACACTGCTGCTAGCTGGTGCCTGATTATTGTTAACCACGTACAAGTCACAAGATGCAGTAATTTGGACAGACACTGAAAGTATGTCCTCCTGAATTTGACGTACAGCTCATTGATGCTGAGAGGAATTTTTGACCATGCGACAAACCTTAGCAATATGTCCTCTAAAATGACAGTTATGATATTGCGCATTTTTGAAGGGACAGTTAGACCTAGCACGAGGCCCACCACAACCTGCACACAACGCGCTTTGAGACAGATGATGATTGGATCCTGACGAGATCTGAGGTTTTGGCTCTTGACTGGATTGGAACTTTTTATTGAATTTATTGTTCTTCTGTTGATATAGGTGAACCGCGTTGATGAGATCAGGGTTGTCGCTGGCATTGGCCGGTGCAGTGGCTGGTCCAGGGATCTCGTAGCGAATGGTGAGAGCAACCATGGAGCTGAAGTTACCCTCTTCATTCCTGATCTTGTCGCGAACAATGTCCAACGAGATGTTGTGATAAAACTGTGACTTTAGGGCGTCATCCGGGAATGTTCCGAAGCTACAAGTGGTGGCAAAATGACGTAAAGATAGGATGAAGGCCACGTAGGACTATCCCACACGCTGTTTGCGAGAACTAAAGGCAGAACGCTCTTCGCACACTTATCTTGTGGTAGCGTAGTGAGTTTCGAGGAGAGTCTTTAGTTGGGTGAAAGTCTTGGTTCCCGGCGTGACCAGTAAGACCTGGTAGGTGACTGGGCTAATGCATCTTAGAAGCCGAGCAACTCTTATGTCAGCTGCAATTGTAAATGTTCAAATCTGTCAAAATATGACTTGATGTTCTAAAGACGAGAGTCAAAAGTGGAAAACTTAGGCATGTCGTGACTGTTGACATACGAAAATTTCACATACAA
Organism: Timema bartmani; assembly: GCA_902151455.1. Classification (NCBI taxonomy): domain Eukaryota; kingdom Metazoa; phylum Arthropoda; class Insecta; order Phasmatodea; family Timematidae; genus Timema; species Timema bartmani. Next base: position 6,817 of record CABFWB010008885.1, read on the forward strand.
GAGCTACACACACGATACTAGACACAGAAGAAATTCAGGGTTCTTGAAATAAAAACAATAATCACTGGTCGTCCATCAGTTGTTGTAACTTAACTATAATTTTGGATTGAGGAAGTTATTCGTAATTGAAAGCTTTAGACATGATGGTAATATATATAATACGCCATTATAATATGAACTCAGCCTAGCGCCGCCAATTCATGGTTGAGAGCACAGGAAACGGAAATGAAGAAGAGAGCAAAGAATAACAAAACTCACAGCCTTCTGGCTGACTACATGACACCCATTAGGGAATGGCGTTATTAATGATGTATGTGTTTCTAACTACTATTTTACGGTAAAACATTGAACTTCAAATAAGTGTGAATGTGAAACCCTCTTTTTATTTTGTTAGAAAGTTCATTATGTTGTGACCCTTGTTTAATCACTATTTCTGTGTTTTATGGTATTTTAACTTTTTTTTTATTTAACAGCTCTCATTTCTAAAGTTATTGTTTACTTATTTAATCGATACGTTTCAAAATGGTGAGAAAATGAGTAAATCTATTATCAGGTCTCGTCTTATTCTCCTTAATTTATGAAAACATTTTATTTATACTGAATTAATTGTGACTACTTCGACGACGGTACTTCTAATAAAATTAGGGTCAAGTACATTAATATCACAATATTTTTCCAAATTAAGAATTAAATTTATCTCTTTTTTAAACAAATCTCGACTTTTATGCCAAATCCTCAAAGAACCGTTTCTTCTGTCATCTGCTTACTATTCCTTTAACTTTTTTTACTTAACGTTGTTATAGGCTAATTCATATTAAACACACAAAACGTCAGCCTTCCCATTCCTTTCTTAAATTATCCAAAACTAGGGGTCCGGGGTTCAATCCTCGGTCCCGGCACAGATTTATCTGATTACCAAATCCTTCCTTCACCTCTGACAAGATGTGTATTAATCACAACTTGTGAATGTGAGGAATGCCAGGCCTCCATCATGGTTCGGATTCCACGTTAAACTGTAGGTCCTCCATTTCATCTCACAATCACCCTACCATTACACATTAGCGTAAGTGCGTNCCTACCATTACACATTAGCGTAAGTGCGTATAACCCGAACGGGTAGTAAGACGCGGTGCTAATAATAATAATAATAATCAAAAATATTGATATTAGCCGTTTATTATTCCTAGCATTAAAACATGTAAAATCAAGCAAAAAAGAAGCAAAATAATAATAAAAACAACTTTACAACCCGTCTTATGTCCACAATTTACTTTACTTTATATTAAATTTAACTTCAAGCGATTTGATTCGATGTAACTTAGGTGATCACAAGTGTCCATAACGACTAAATTCTAGACAAAGCTAAACATAATATTGTTAACTGTCATGGAAATAATAAACTAGTTTCCCATATTAATTATTATGACACCGATCCAAACCAGCTTAACCTAGCCTTCCATTTGTTATTAATTAAATTTATTATTATAAATAAAATAAACTATCCAATGTAATAATTAAATGGGGATGATACACATCAGACAATAATGTCATAGCCATTTTAGTGTGCACTTTTCAAGATCACGAGTTTAACGCAAATCATCATGGGGTGACATCATCTGTCCATTGCGCAGGATCACCGTTAAGTTGCACGTCACTGTCAATATTTAAAATTTGAAAGTTTTTTGGGCGATGTTGTGTCAAGTTATTTAGTATTATAGTATTTAATAAAAGTGTAAACAAATGTTAAAGCTTGGTGTCATTCGATTCTGCATAGACTTTCTATAGTGTAGATAGTAAAGTGAATGAAATATCTAAACATAGTACCATTACAGTGAAAAAGCGCCTCACATGGGACGAATAAAACATAGTATAGCCGCCATGTATAGGCCTGTACTAGACTATCAATACGATTGGATGGCTAGAACATTTAGGATAGTCCTTCACTTAATGCTCACGTAATTTGAAAGTTCTCCCCTAGACAAATCTTCCTAAGTTAAGTGAACGTTAAGTTAACTGCATAATGATGGCTTTCACTTAAAAACATAAGAACTGTAACGTTACCTGAAAGTTAAATGAACGTTAAGTTGATTGTGATCTCGGCATGTCCAACAAATTTTAACTACTTTTCAGTTTCTTTACATCTCCATGGTGTTTCTTGTAAATATTGATGTGTAGCTTAGGGAATATTTTTAATTAACTTATCACCCAGGCCTACTGTTTTTGAGATTTTGTTTTTTAATTTTAGTATGTAAATTGTAAAGCATTTCTTTCAACAGAAAACCATTTTATAAATGTATTCAAATTTGTTATAGTATATTTTATTAGTACATACTGTAACTTACATTTTCATGGTGGAAGGGCCTATCTTAAGAAACTGTTCAACATGTAATCACACAATACTAAGGGCGGTATGCAAGAATGTATAGTGGATGCTTAGTGGACTGATAGTGTGGTCCCGAGCACACTATCACTCCACCTTTTAACCTACGATGACGCAAGCAAACCCACGATAGTGTCCACTAAGCATCCACTTAGTCAAGTTCTTGCATACGGCCCTAAGTGAACGACACAACACTGAGGAGCAGACTGGGCTGAACTGGAATGGAGAGAACCTTGTCTTGACATGTGGAGGTGACCTTGATAGGGATTGAAGCAGGGGAAACATGTGAATACAAGGTTCTCTTCACTCCAGTCTAGTCTGTTCCTCATTGTTGTGCAGTTCACTTAGTATTGTGTGATCACATGTTAAACAGAACTTTTCTTAAGGTGCCAACACGAAAATGTACTAGAGACCCTGACTATTTTTGGTTATATTTGGTTGTGGAAAGGTGGCTTGAAAGAATCTGAGAAGTACAACTCCTATAATCAAAAAGACAACGCCTATTATCAAAAGGGCTTAGGCTCTGAACTGTATTTTGGATGTAAGACAAGAGATCAAGATAAAACATGGGCATGCCATATCTTCTGCACACGCTATGAGATGAATATACGAGGAGATCTATGCTGTTCCTAACTCCTATGGTAGGCCTATGGCGAGACCCAAAAGATCATGTAAGTGACTGCTACTTTTGTATTACAAAAACTTACAGCTACCTACCTGTATATGGCTTTTCTTAAAAAAAAATAGGCATAAGATTGAGCAGCCAAACTTTCATTCACACTGCACCCATTGTCGCAATTATAAATTGCCAGTACCAGTACCTCCAGAAATGTATTTATTTGAATTTGAGAAAATTGGCTATGACAATCCTGAGATTCAAGCTCCAGGTGGTGGGTGACTATCCACCCCTTTCCTGTTCTTATGAACCTCATCTCACTACTCAAGCTGAACTTAATGAATTAGGGAAGGAGCTTAACTTAACCTCTCAAAAAGCCAATCTGAGCCACTATGCTCTTATCTTTAAGACTGGATCCTATGGGACAAAATCACAAAAATGTCTGAGTATTGAAGCCGTCAAAAATACCTCATACAGCCTAATTGTTTTCAAAGAGTGGTGATTTCTGCTTTAGTAAATATATGATTAGTTTGATGAGGTACCTACTTAGGATATGAACACCATCTTGATGAGTGGTGACATTGATTCATCGAAAATGAATCTTAAAACCATACATCTTCACATTGGTAACACTCTGCCATCCATTCCCATTGGCCATTACCATCACATGGAGTCCTATGAAAAGGTGAAGATACTTCTAGAGAAGATAAATTATATTGCATACGTTTGGAAGATGTGTGGGGATCTGAAAATGGTAGCACTTGTGTTAGGACTGCAGTTGGGGTACACAATGTACTGCTGTTATGATTGGTCAAGCAAGATAATTACCAACAAACCCAGTGGCCACCATGTCAAGGCTTAGTTCCTGGACAAAATCCCCTTGTTGATCCTAAAGAAAAGTGTAAGCTACCTCTTACACATGAAGCTTGGCTTGTTGAAGAATTTTGTTAAGTCCATGGTTGAACATGGTCATGGTTTTAAACATCTAAAGGAAAGATATCCCTCAATCAATGATGCTAACATAAAGGGAACATATTTTTAGGGTCACAAATTTGACAGGCTATGAAAGATAATGTATCTTAGTATGTTCTAAATTCTGCAGGAAAAAATAACATGGCATATTTCTAAAATGGTCATTCAAACTTTTCTAGGTAACCATCAGCTCCAAACTACAATGAACGTGATGAATTTTTCTAAGCTTCCAATAAACACTTAAAGTGAAACATATCATTAAAAATACACTTTCTGGCCTCTCATTTGGATTTCTTCCCTCCAAACGTTGAGATGTCAGTGATGAACACGTAGAGAGATTTCAGCAAGATAGCGCTATGATGGAATCACGTAACCAGGGAAATTGTAATACAAACATGCTAATAGACTACTACTCGACCATGAGGAGAGAGGAACACATAGAGAGATTTTACCAATATATCGCTATAATGGAAAAATGTAACCAGGGAAAGTGTAATACAAACATGCTTATAGACTTCTCTCGACCATGAGGAGAAATTCCAAAGATACTGTTAACAAGAGAAAAGCAATAAAACATAAATAACTCTTCAAAATATTGTAAATAAATAAATATATATATACATATATATATTTATTTATTTATATATATATATATATATATTTATTTATTTATTTATTTACAATATTTTGAAAAGGGTTATTTATGTTTTATTGCTTAGACTGGATATATATATATATAAACAAAAAAAATTCTCAAAAACCATGCATGATATAACTGTTTAAAACCATTTTGAATTCAGTATAAAAAACTACATACAAACACGATTAACCATAAGAGAAACAAAAACTTGTTGACCAGTGAAGTGTTTTATCAATTGACATAAGGTCTTAAGAGTACCTGTTTGAAACATAAAATATAGCACCACCACTTAACGAAGTATCAAAAATCCCTAAAACTTGGCATTGTGGAACTAGTCTATCCAAATTGTGTTTTCTTTTAGTAGGTATCTTTTCACAGATTAATTTATTTGAACTTCAACTCCTGGTCCAGCAAGAACAAAGTTTGGTTTATCCTGAAGCAATTTCTGAAACAAAGGTCATTTAAAAACTTATAATATTGTACCACTGAACTTATACTCATTAAAATATAAATATATAAATATATACTTGACTACACCAAAGCAAGAGTATTATAAGAATTAAATCAAATGATAAAAGAGTAGTTTATAAAACTTTCCTTTGGTTAGTGAACTTATTCTGTATAATAATATCGCGCAAACAATGACTTTGCTATATTTTAATGTTTTTGCTTTAGCGAGACAAAAGCTTACATCAACTAGCTTGGTTTTTCCATATCAAACTCAAATCTTGAAAATGGGATACTATTTCTTTATTCCTTTTACCCAACACAGATTGTAGATCTTTTAGTGCATAATTAACGTTAGCCAAACTGTTATACATACTAGCTTTATTTAATCCTCTTACAAAAACTCACTTGGTAAATTATGCAACAAAAATATACTAAAACCATAGCTTGTAACTACGCAAATAAAATGTGATTGGCCTGCCCCCACAACGTTTTGAAATAATAACTTTAAAACAACTTTAAAAAAACTAATATTCTAAAACTAATATTATATTTATCATTATAATTTGATAATTTAAACAATCTTTTGTGTGTTGATAATAACAATCTTATCCATCCAAACTTAGCCTAACCTGCCAAGTTTATTAAAATTCAATTTCATTGACATTTTGAATGGATTTTTAATACATTTAGAGACTAGTTATTCCCATGTAAAGTTGTCATGTGTGTTTCTTGGGTCAAGAAGTAGTTGTAGCCAAGATTCCGTGAATCTGATAAAGACATTATAATTGTGTTATCATTAATTATTCAACTAACCATTCAAAATATTTTAGTGGCTGCCCTTTTTTGTGTCTTATAAAATTAATAAAGCTTTGAGATTTTTTTAAATATAGTTTCTCAAAATAAATTGTAGACGTTCTTTACCCCATATGGCACTATCTTGGTATGTCATTAAAAGGATTGGTTTGCAAGTTTATAGGCCTAAGTCATAAGTAAGTGTTTGTGGTGGGTGGAACAGTTGTCACAACTGATACATATGGCCAGTGATAACTATAAAGCTGTTTGAAGATTCGTCAGTTTGAATCTTGCTGAAGCCCAAGTGCAAACATTATAAAAAAAAATGAAATTAGGCGACGCAATTAGAAACCATCCAAATTAATGTAAAATAGTAAATAATAGGGGAAAGAAAGATGTTAAAGATAAAAGAGGCTGGCAAAATTAAAACTGTGAATGAAACAATTAAGTTTGGCAAAAGAGTCTGCAAAAATTGTTAGGCCCTACAATTAGGCCTACTCCCATGAGTAGTAGGGCTAAATGTATATTATTTTGGATGCTGTAGGCCTGATATTTTCTGTTCAGTTGTTCCTATAATTCATTCTAATGTTCTATGACTGTCTTGTTCCAGCAGTTCTTCTATTTAAGTCCGATGCTAATATGAGAACCAGATCCAGTTCCCAAGAGGTAGATATGGATGCTCACACAACTTTTATTTTAGCACCGTGTCTTACTATCCATTCAGCTTATACATTTATGTACTAATGACACTAATGGGTCAGGGATAAAGAAGGTTGAATTTAGAGGAAGTGTACTAGCATTTATTTGGAGAGAGAGGGAGTGAGAGGGAAACCATTTAGTTTCAAAAATATTGATGAGACTAAGGAGTAAGATAATGTAGACAAATATGTATCCAAGCAACTTTACCCAATTTCAAAGCCCTTGATATTGTTGACAGTTTCCCTGCCACTGGAGAAAACTATCCCAAAGTAAGTTAATGCAAAAACTTAAACCATACTTTGTTAAATATCATTTATTGGTAGAGATCTCACATAAGAATTATAGTAAGAAATGAATGCCAGTAGCGTTCTTGTTGTGTCTTTCCTATAATAGAATTGACATTAACTTTTTTTTAAGCACTGAGTCTTACTTCCTGTTCAGACTATACACATATGTACACACTATGTTAATGAGTTAAGGATAAGGAAGACTTTACAGAGAAGGTGTAGGCCTACCCACATTTGTGTGGCAGGAGAGTGGAAAACCATTTTGTAAAAACAACCATCAGTACACCTGAGCAGGATTTGAACATCAATCTCTGTCATCGGCAGTCTAGTCTAACATGAGAGTTACACCTTAGACCATGCGGCCACCGAAGAAGGTGAAACCCACCCTAGTGCGTTGGAAAGTTTAGGGGTAATTTCAGAGAAATATGCAGCCATGTTGTTCCCTATGACTGTGGCTCTCTTACACCCTTGGGAGAGGAGTGGTGGAGGAAAGGAAAACAAACCTGGAGAATGAAGTAGAGGGTGAGGAGAGGATTAAACTTTCTGTCGAAACTCCTTATACTCCATCACTGCTGATCCAGATGAGCCACAAAGTAAAAAGAAAGATTTAAGTTACACTGAAGATACATTACCTTCAGCGGCTACTCTTGTAAAGAGTAGTCCCCAGGTCTCATGTTTGTGCTAACTGCTTCTTAGCAAAGAAGATGACTTTAAAGAAAAGAATCTTCCTCTAGAAGGATAAGAAAGCATGTTTTCTTTATTTGAAGAAAGGTCATGTTTCAAAAATATGCAGAACTAAGTTGAGATGTGATTTCTGTAGTAAAAGACACAGCAGTCTAATATATCAAAACACAACTTCCTCAAGGGATGCTTCTAATGTGCAACTTCTGTCTCATTCATTGATTCATAATGAAGTAATGAAGGAGAGTAGCATTGATAAACCGTTTGTGATTTTACAAACATTGAAGGTTAGTAATATTAGAGGCACCTCTGTTTTAGAGTCCAGGGCAATATTTCACACCGGCAGTCAAAGATCTTATACTCTTGAATTTGTAACACAGGAGCAAGGTTACCCCAGTCATTGCACTGACATTTGCTGTTTTGTGGTGAAGTTACCAAAGAAAGACAACATTCACCAGGGCTGCCACTCACCTGGAAAACACAGGGAATTTGGTGGCAAGGAAATAGTGGCAACCCTTTTCATGACACAATATTTTTGGAAATTTTGAGGAAACCTTATGCATTCAATTTATCAGCAAGTTATTACAGAGTATCGGTCTTTTAATAAAAGGTCAGTGGTTGAATGAACTTAAAGGCAAAGAAGTTACAGATCAATGATACTGACGGCTCATTTAGGTATTAGTAGGAGCTGATGTATCTGGAGAGCTAACAACAGGACAAACATGTAAACTAAGCAATATTCTTGTTTGTATTGAGAAACTGCTTGAACGTACCTTAGTGGGTAAAGCAGCTTCCAGTGATTATTCTGCTACAATCCATATCGGAGATGCCTATGTGGGAGGTAGAGATTCTTAGTATCAGTGATCCTGTCTTAAGAGAAACTAAAGATGAAGCAAAAGATCCAATAATGGAACATATACCACGAACTGTGTTTTTTTATAACTGAAGAAAATAGTTATGAAGTTCTTTTTCCTTGGAATGACATTTGGCCATTTCTTGCACTCAACAAGGCCATGGTTGAGAAAAGGCTACTAAACACTGACAAGGAATTGAAAATTAGTAATATTTTTACTCAGTGGAAAAGGGGCCAAGATCATTGAAACTGTTCTGGAGGATGAGAGCTTCAGACACAATCTACCTCATCATGTTGCTGTGAAGGAAACTAGTGTGACCACATATGTGCACCCCGTATTTGATGCTTCAGACACAATCTACCTCATCGTGT
>CABFWB010008887.1:0-15545 GCA_902151455.1 Timema bartmani
CGCTCGCTCGCGCGCTCAGTCTGGCCGCCCCCTAAGTGTATTTTAATGACGTTGCCTACCTGTGACGTCACGGCAGGTCAACATATGTTTTCCATGTTAGTGAATTTACGTTTTATTCATAAATTTTAAGGCTGTAACGTTGAAGCAAAATCAATAAATTCTTAATTAATTATAAAAGTAGTCCTACAATGTCACAGAATTATTATGTTTATCTTGAAGTAGTCTATTTAAACGTATTTTTTATAAATCCTCTATAACTTAAGCTATTTGGCTTAGCCGCTAAAATGGCCTGTAAGAGTCTTCCTGCCAGGATGAGGATTAAAAAAGTCCGTGGTAGCATGTGTATATCTAGAATAAGAAACAAGAAAAATGTAATTTTAAAAAGCAAGTAATTGTTTTCAAGGCGAAAATGGTATAATAGGTGTATATTCTCGTCAGAGGGAGAGGGGAAGTGTTAACAGTAGATAAACAAGAGTCCTTGCATATTAAACTGCTCATTTTCTTCCCTCTCTGTCTATTTCGTACATTGATGTCTATGTGTGATAGTGCTTAGATTACTTAGGTGCGTCAAGTTAAGATGCAACCCGCTTCGCAAAATAGCTTCGAAATCTTCAAGTAGGTAACGTCGTTAACTGCCCTTGTAAAAAGAAGTAGATTGATTAAATTTGGAAACGCCTTAAAATATAAACATTATATGAATGTGTGAATTAAAAATAGAAGGAGGAAGGACCTCAGCTATGATTGTCTATTAGACTGCACAGAGTTATGATAGACTATCGACTAGACTGTACACAGCTATGATATGATTGTCAACTAGGATGCACACAGCTATGAGATGATTGTTAACTATACTGCACACAGATATGAGATGATTGTAAACTATACTGCACACAGCTATGAATGAGATGATTGTCGACTAGACTGCACACAGCTATGGGATGATTGTCGACTAGACTGCACACAGCTATGATATGATTGTCAACTAGAATGCACATAGCTATGAGATGATTGTCGACTAGACTGCACACAGCTATGATATGATTGTCAACTATACTGCACACAGCTATGAGATGATTGTCGACTAGACTGCACACAGCTATGAGATGATTGTCGACTAGACTGCATACAGCTATGAGATGATTGTCGACTATACTGCACACAGCTATGAGATGATTGTCGACTAGACTGCACACAGCTATGATATGATTGTCGACTAGAATGCACACAGCTATGAGATGATTGTCGACTAGACTGCACACAGATATGAGATGATTGTCAACTATACTGCACACAGCTATGGGATGATTGTCGACTAGACTGCACACAGCTATGAGATGATTGTTAACTAGACTGCACACAGATATGAGATGATTGTCAACTATACTGCACACAGCTATGGGATGATTGTCGACTAGAATGCACATAGCTATGAGATGATTGTTAACTAGACTGCATATTGCTAAGAGATTCTGATGTTTTTTGAAAATAAAAAGTATAGCATTAAAATACCTTGAAGTAACAAAGTCTTTGCATAGCTTAAAATAATATTTTCTCTATCTCGTTTAGCAAAAATCCCCGCAGCAAGATGGAAAATAATATTTTATTACTAAGTGTTGTGACCGTTCTTTAAAATCATATCTCTCCTTTAAGCATCAATGGTCTACCAATATTTGCTTTAAATATATTTTACAAACAATTAACTCCAAATGCAATAACAATACAAAACTATTTTATTTTTTCATCGCAGGTATCTAACTTCTCGCCTGGGATAAATATACATTTTAATTACTCTTATAAAATATTGATAAAGATGGTAAATTTAAACGATCTAAACCTACATTTGCGTGATGTGAGAGAAAGAAAAACTATTTGATAAAATAAACACTCTACATCCTGTTGGGATTTGAGCCATGATCTCTACGTCATCGACAACCAAGACTAAATGAGCTTGACGTTTAGTCCACGTGCCCACCGATGCGGTGTCATTTATCAAAATAATATACTTTCAACAACCTAGTAATCCCCATCAAATGCGTTAACAAGAATTCGAGCAAAATGTGACATACGCATGTGACGCACAACGGCTGAAATAAATGAAACTGTTTAGTTCCTTGAATGATTAAAATCCACCTGACATGCAGGCAGGCAGGAAGAGCTTGGTCAAGGGCCACAACGAAGGCTACACGAAGGCGCATGAATGAAAGTGGTGCTTACGCAACCTAGCGTGTGTAGAAGTTCCATGACCCGGTGAAGAACTAGGACTACCGTGAGTAATCGGCTCAAGCTCATGGCTGCCAAGATGGGTCGACCGGCCGGCTTAACGGTCATCTTGCAGTATCTCGGGCCTCAACTCTCTGGCTGGATGACAGCACTCAGGTTTCTCCATATCCAGGTCCAGAAGGGAGTATTTTAAACCCTACTCCATTGCAGATGTACTATTGCTGCCCACTGCTTCAAAGTACACCAAAAACCAGACCCGGATTTAAAGGAGGACGACAAGGGCTGACGCCCCAGAGCCTCCTCGAACTGTTGAAAAGAAGAATGTATATGCTAGATATATTGCAGGCATAAGATATTTAAAAGATTAATTACTATATTAATTTGTATTTATTTTGGACAAAATATGAATAACTTGCTTACTAATCGTAAGTGCGGCAGAAAAATATTTCATACTGCGATTCTCAAAACGTAAACAACACCCCTAGATCGCAGTGAAGCTAGGGGCTACACATGAAATTATAAATCTAATATTTTCTTATTTGAAATGGCCTACTAGCCTTAACATAAAGATATGAACGGTTCATCGAGTAAATAAAAAACAGTAATGTCTAAACGTTGAACAGGAAAAATATTTGTTTAATGTTGAGGCCTCCAATGTTTTACAGCCCCAAGATCTCCACAGCTTCAAATATGGCCCTGCCGAAAATACTCAGTATTTGATTTGTTCCTGCTACATTTTATTTTTATTTAAAGTAAATTTTAGTTTTAATAACTTGTTTATTTTTATTATTTAAATAGTTGATCACTTATTTTCACTGCGTGTTACCACCCATACAGGCTATTCGCATTGAATTATACTAATGCGGTAGGGGTGAGGAAGGTAGAATATAGGGGAAATATAACCGAATTTGCTTGGGGGGAGAGTGACAAACTATTTAAGAAAAACCATTCATAGTACACCTGGCAGGGATTCAACCCCCTATATGGCCGTCACCCGGAAAACCATTTTAAATTAACTTCATAAGTAAGCCATGTGCCCAATAATGCAGATCATTTGACCCCTGTTTTTGTTTTTTCTAGTGTTAAAAGTCTTACTGCACGTCCAGGTTATAGGCAAATTACACATTAATTCAAGGGACTTGCGCGGGAAGAGTCAAGAACATCAGCTAGTCTTGTTGGACGATGATTTGCCTGGAGATGATAAGACTTCATTAATGAACACTTCCGCTAGATTGGTGCCTCTAGTTAGTATTTACCCCCTGATTCAAGTATTAAGATGAAGAGGGGAATATATTCAATTAGGTCCATGTTCAGCAAATCTCTATGTATAATTTCCTGGTGTGTGTGTTTTACGCACCCCCAGAAACCCGTAGATGATATAGAAAACTGAAATTTGTGCACTTATAGAATAGACTACGGGACAAAACCCAACCGAGACTGATTTTCGATTTTTATTTATGTCTGTCTGTCTTTCCATCTGTCTGTTTATTGACCTAAAGCCGAAACCATTTTACTGATCGGGTTAAAACTTGGTATCTAGGGTTACACTGTGGATATTTTAGAATTAGATATCTTAACTTAAAAATTAAGGTTACGGTAGTTGACTTAAGAGAAAAAAGAGAGAAAATCAATTTTCTCAAAATCTGCTCCAAAGATTTAGTAAAATTACGTATTTAGACACTTTTTATAATTCAAGACAAAATGGCAATTCTCATTTTCCAATGAAAATGATTTTAGGACTACCTTACATAAGTGGAGATTTCAAAATTTGATCATATCTCCGAATTTCTTTGAGATACGAAATAATTTACCATTGTAAAGTTGAGGTACCATAAAAAATAAATAACTTATATTTGAAATATATTTTTATTAAACTAGTAGTTTTTGAGATATAAGCAAATATATATCTTTTTCATATCAATAGAAAGTATTGTGATCGTGAAAAATTGATCTCAAGATTAAAACAAACTTTTATGTATAATGTGAACATGAACAAAAAAAAGTGGATTTTACAATTCTGTCTGTCCCCCTGTCTGTCTGTCAGTCTGTTTGTTGCCACGAATCAAAACGATTTGATGGATTTTGTTTAAGCTTGATAGGCCTATTGAGATTTAATAGGGCTGTACGACAGCAATTTTATTTTACCTTAGCCATTCAATTAAGGGTAGTTTACTGATAACATATTTTTTTGAATCCCCAATTTTTCGAAAATGGCCCTAACGATTTTGTTTATAATCCATATCTAGTATTTGTTTGACATGACGAACAACATTATATAATTGGTTTTTGGATAAAAATTCGTTGAACTTAACTGATGACTGATTTAAAAAAAGATTGAAATATTTTACAATTTGCTATTACGATTTAGTTCCAAATGGATATCTTGGGAGTGTTTGACATGAAAAATAACATTATTTATTTGTGTTTCGGGTAAAAACTCATGTACGGGTATTTTTTACTAACGACCGATTTTTCAAAAACTTTAAATATTTTACAAATGGTTTTAACAATTTGGTTCCAATGTGTATATTGATAGTGTTTGGCATGATAAATAGCACTGTTTACTTGTTTTGGGGGTAGAAACTCATTTAGAGATAGTTAACTGTTTATTGATTTTTCAAAAATTTAAATATTTTACAAAAAGCTCTAACGGTTTGGGTTTAAATGGGTACTTTGGAAGTGTTTGACATGACAGATAAAAGTGTTGTTTTTTTTGCGGTGAAAACTCATTTATGGGTAATTTATTGATGACTGATTTTTCAAAAACTAGAAATATTTAAAAAATATCTTGGAAATGTTTGACATGGCAATTAAAACTATATTTTTTGTTTTTAGGGCAAATACTTATTTATGAGTAGTTTACTGAATACAAACTTTTCAAAAATTGGAAATATTTTTAAAATTGACGTAACGGTTTGGTTCCAAATGGTTATATTGGGGGTGTTTGGCATGAGAGAAATAATCTTATATACTTGATTTTGGGTAAAAATTCGATAAAGGGTCTTTAATGAGGTGTAATTTTTGAAAATTAAAATTATTTTGAAAATGGCTATAATAATTTTGCTTAAATGTACTGTGCATCTGGAAAGTATTTTACATGAACATGACAAGTATATTTCTATAATTATCGTTTTAGGGAAAAATTTGGTTATGGTTAATTTATTAATGACCACTTTTTTAAATAATTTTAGTATTTTAATAAATGGCTTTAGTGATGTGGTTCAAAATTGGTTTCGGGAGACTATTTTTACATACCAATAATAATGTATCTTTATTTGTATAAAATATATTAATTTAAAGTTTATTTGGTTACAAATAATTATAGAAAATTTGAATGTTTTGGAAATTGACCTTGAAGATTGAATTCAAAATGCAAATATGTAAATGGTTTTTCATGATATATAAGAATACGGCTTTATTTGTACAAATAACACATAATTTTAGTGTAGTTAACAAATTATTTATTTATGAAAAATTGAATTTGTTAAATATATTTGAACAATTTGTTTTAAAATGTAGGCCTATATAATAAGAGTAATTATTGTGAAACAAGATGATGTGTTTGGTCTAATGACTAAAACTTATTTAAGGGTGGTTCACTAAAAACCTATTTTTGAAACTTTCTTTGAAGCTATAACACACAATATGAGAAAGTTTGTGGGATTGTGTCGTACCATTTATTTTACTTGAGGTACTTTGGAAACGGTGAATTAATTATTGTGTTATTTGGTGGACAGGGAGATTCTTCTTTTCGCAATGTTTCTGTAAGATTTTATATTATTTCATTTATGATTTATGATTTTTGGTGGAATGTGAGGCTCTATTTTTCCATCATGTTTCTGCAACAATGTGTATTTTTTCGTTTCACAAATATTACGAGTTTTAAGTAATGTCTCAATTTTTATGTAAAGGAGAGAGAAAGTCTGTGTGGTGCAACATACTTTTCTTTTATGAAGCCACCTGTTTCTAATTCAAGCGCTTTCGAGAAAGCTCTTTTTTCAACCCCCTTTTATCTCAATGTTGAGCAAATACACCGTAACACACCAGCTGAGAATAGTTGCCAATTTTATGACGAGATCCCGTGGATGTATATAATCATACATATAATTTCCAGTTTACTTAATATTCTTTAGTGAAAAGAGAATTGGAAATTAATGTTACTTAATGATTACATTTCAAATCCCAATAAAATTCACAAATTCCACTTTCATGATTGGTAAAATATTTTGTTTGCTACAGAAACTATTTGCAGTTTTTTTAATGGTAAATATGGGAATGTGCTTCCTTATTTATCTGCTGATAACCCTTCCCCTATTCCTCTGACGAGTTTATTACTGTACTATTTGCACCTTGAAAACATTGACTTGCTTTTTCAAATTACCTTTTTTTTGTTTCCTATTATAGATAAACATTTGATTCCACGAACGTTTTTAAACTACATCCTTGCAGGAGGATTACTAAAGGCCATTTTTGTGACCAAGCCAAATGGCCAAAGTTGTAGATGATTTGTAGAAAATAAGTTTATAAAAAAACTACCTCAATATAAAAATAATAATTTTGTGACACTGTAGGACTATTTTTATAATTATTTAAGAAAACATGTTTTTATTGATTTGGTGTTACATCTATAAAACTTTCTGAATAAAACTTAAATTCATTAACATGTGAAATCCTATCTTGACCTGTCATGGCGTCACAGGTAGGCAACGTCCTTGAATAGGAAAAAAATTACAATTTTATTTGAAATCAAGATTAAACATTTTTATTTGTTTTTAGAATCATATAAAATAATAACACAGATTACAGATATTATTGAAATGCAACGAGGAATAGCTAATATTACTTTCTTTCGATACTAGATTAGGCTCAATACAACAACCAATGAAAAGAAGGAATAAAAACGAAACGATGACTCGGTGGCAGAGCACTAGTGCGTGAAGTCAGATTCTTTTCTCATGCCCAGATTGTAATTTTTCAATTAATTTTTCAATTTTTCAATTAATTTTTAATTAATCAATCTAGGTAAAACTTATTTTTGATCTATTCAATGTATTTGATGTAAGAAAAATCGTATCAAATTATGTATATTTATATAAAATTAATTCAATCGTTGTGGGCTCGTTCTATTTTATTTTTTTAGCACCGCGTTTTACTACCCCTTCAGGTTATACGCTTTCCATGTAATTAACTTATTATTTATATTGGTAATGTTGAACAAGAATGTACAATTTTATAAAATTTATTGGGACATTTTAAACGCTAAAAAGAGTTACACATCCTCTCTTTTGTCATAATTGAATGGTCTGCGAATGTAAGTGGCAACTGCACTCGATTGTTGTAGACTAGTTAAAAGACGAGATTGTTGTGAGTAGTGGTGGCGGAACCGTGTAAGGTAGGGAGGGGTCTCTGGAAATAATTTACCTATCTAGATTTATTTCACTCCTCTCTTATACTATCGAATATCATAATGAAAAATAGCTTTGAACCAAACTAAAAAATATTTTTAGAGGTATCCAACTTTCAAAAATTTGCCAAGGATTTACAACTATAAATAGTTACTAAGGGTATATAATTTTCACAAATTTTAAAGTGTAGCACACTCAAAATAATTTGTGGAGGAATCCAATTTTAAAAAGATAATTGCTGGAGAGGACCACTCCAATTATCTTCTAGAGGCATTTAATTTCAAAAAAATTTCAAGCGAGGAGCAGTTTAAATAATTATATTCTAGGGACATTTACATTTCAAAAGTTTTATGAGGGAACATATTTTCAAAGAAGACTCAAGCAGGTGCCCACCCTGGATTCCATGAGCATCTCATTTTAGAGAATTTGCTGGAGAGGCTAATTACCAATATCTTATATTTTTAAAATAAATGGTATGACACAATCGCATTAACTTTCTCATATTGTGTATTAAAGCTTCAAAAATTCTTTTTCACCCCCTTCCCAAAAAAAGCTATACCAGTACCTTGCAATTGGTCCATGTCAAACACTCTCAAGATATCTATTTGTAACCAAATCGTTAGAGCTATTTAAAAAATATTTAAAGTTTTTTGGAAAATAAGTCATCAGTCAACTACCCACAAACGAGTTTTTAGTCCCAAAACAAGTATACAGTGCTATTTTTTATAACGCACAATCCTCCGATCTAAAATTTAAACAAAATCATTAAAGCCATTTTCTAAATAATTGGAATTTCAAAAAGTTATCAACAGTAAATCACCCTTCAAAGAATTTTGACCCAAAAACAAGTACTGTATTCAGTATCCCAAGATACCGATTTGGAACTAAATATTTAGGTCCACATTTAAAAATGTTCAAACTTCGAAAAATAAGTCATCAGTAAACTACCCTTGAACAAATGTTTACCATAAAAACGATTATACAGTGCTATTTGTATTGTCAAACAAATCCCAGATATGCATTTTAAGTAAAAACTATTAATAAAGAGTTTATATTAAAAAAATCATTCATAAGTAAACTACCCTTAAATTGGGTTCTAGGCTTAAAATTAATAAAGTCTAAATATTGAGTTTGAACAAAATCTATCCAACCATTTTGGATTCTAGGCCCGTGAAAGAGAGACAGGGGGACTAACAGCATTGTTAAATTCACTTTTTTGGGTTCATGTTCACACAAAACGTAAAGATTCTTCATAACTTTGATATTATTTCTATCACGAGCAGAATACTTTCCCTTGATCTTAGAAAGTAAAAAATTTTTAGGTGAAGACGCTTACAGCTCCTACGTCTAGTGACATCCTATTTTCAAAAATTCGTTGGAGGTAGACCATTTAAAATAGCTTCTATGATAGGCACCTAGTTTTTCAAAAGGTTTTCAGGTGAAGACCACTCTTATAGCTTTTATAGGCATTCACATTTTAAGATATTGAGGAAGAATTACTTCATATTATACTATTGAGAAATCTAGTTTTCAATGATTTTCTGGTCCAGGAACACTTAAAATAGCGTCAAAAGATATCCAAGTTTTAAGACTTCCTAGGCAGGGACACTTAAATAGCTTCTAGAGGCACCCAATTTTCAACATTATTTGAAGGACTGCTCCAAATATATTCTAAGATCATCCAATTTTCAAACATTTTTGGGGAAGTTCCAAGACACTTCAAAAATCCCTCTTTTGACAACCAGACCGACCGGCGTCCGGACTCTGGCGGAGGATGACCTCTAGGTTGAGGGGTCAGAGGTTACGTCCAACTAGACCGGTCATCAGAATATTGACGGAGTTTGGAACCCGGTTGAGGGGTTCAAGAGTCCCGGTGGTAGCAGAGTCCAACCGGCGTCACCTCCCCATACACAAATAAGACTCCACCATAATTTTATACTAACATTGACCAGTCTCTGATCTAGATTGTTTGAATAAAACTCCCCATTAAGCATTTTTTAAGCTTCGTCTCTTAGTACGTGTTCGGGCTATACGCCTATATACTATTGCACTATAGGGTTAGGTATTAGGAAAGCTTAATTTAGAGGAAATGCACCAGCATTAACGTGGAGGGAAAGTGAAAAACCATTTAGGAAAACCCCCCTCGGTGCATCCGACCGGGATCGAACCCCGATCTCCCTGTCTTCGGCAGTCTAGTCTAACACGTAAATAGGACGTTAGAGCACGCGGCCAGAGAGGAGGGTTTTAAGAAATTCTTTGAAAGCTTTTGTCGGGGACTTCACTCCTATCCAAATTAAGTAGACACCCCACCTCCTTACAACAATCTGGGTAAGGATCTGCTGGCTCTGCTGAAACCAACACCCCCTAGTTTACAGACAAGATATACCAAGCCCACATTCTCCAGATTAAAATGGCTGCGCTCATCGGAAGGGCTAAGGTCCTTCAACATAGGTATCGCTAGGTGCAGTCCCCAGTGACAACAGTGCCATCAGGGGGCATTTTTTTTTATATAAAAAAGCTCATTTCAAACATAGTTTCACCAGAGAGAAGACACAAATATCCTTCCTGAGACAACCAGCTGGTTTCCATAAAGCTAGGTTCAGGTAGCAACCCAACAGCCTCTTCCCATAATCCAACCTCACAAACGACTATATTCAGGATGCACATTACAATGACCACTTTTACTTTCTTTCTTTTTTTTGTTCAAGCGATTGTTTGACGATTGCCCAGTTGTAAACAATCTTTGAGTGTAGTCAACTTGGGTAGTTTTGAGTGTTAGAGGAATATTGAGCACATCTTAAGAAAACCATTTTGAATTTATTTTTCCCTTAAAAATAAGAAGATAATAGCTATTAGATACACGCATTTATAGGTCTAAAAATAATTATTTTCTCTTTTCTTACTAAAGATTGACTAGACACTATTTTCCAAAAATGTACTCATCTTTTTGCGCCATTCAAAATTACCTCAGTTGACGGTACACTATAGTGCCAGTACAGACAGATAAGAACTCTTACATGAAGAAGTAAGGATATAAGTATGAATTTAAAGAAAATGCCTCATTAGTTGTTTAAAAAACGGAATACAAAACATTGAAAAATTTAAGTTCACTAAAAGTTATTATACACCTTGCATAATCATTCTAAACTATTATATCAACACAAAAGTTGCAAATCGATGCAATTACAGGAATGTTCGTTTGGAGGAGACCACATTCAATTAATTTATATTAATTTACAAATGAAACCTGGACACGGGTATCAAACCCGGGACATTTGGCTTAACACACCAATGCTCAACGTCCATCACAGACTCAGCCTTGAGCCATAAGTGAAAAATGACTCTCGAGTAGTGGAAGAATCCTGTATAGCTCAATGGTAGAGCTTTGGAGTGCTTAGTCAAAGGTCCTGGGTTTGAGTCCCATGTCCAGGTGTAATTTTTCAATGAAATTCTATTTTCCTAAGCTATCCAAAACAAATATTATAATTATATTTGAGCTTTATCCAAACTTACTTAATTTTACTGAATTTTCTCCGAACCAAAGTGTTCTCAATTTAGGGTCCATTTTTAAACCATCTCAACAAGGTTCAACTAAATTAAATTAACGCTTGTACAATTAACTATACATGAATAGCGATCCGTAAGGTTGAGGATCTGGTATATACCCTGTCTGTACACTCGGTGGTATTGCCTAAACACACGGACAAAGGCGTCATTCTTGTCTAGTCTGGCTTTACAGAGAAGGGAGGTTGAGGTTCGAAGATCAACTGGGTGTGCTGGCATGTTTTTCCTAAATGGTATTCCACTCTCCTTACAAACAAATGCTGGTATACGAGTATTTCTCTAAATTATGTCTAACCTATTAACATCTCATTAGTGTAAATATGTGGATAGTCCGGATGGATAGTAAGACGCGGAGCACGCATGTCAACCAAGCTCAGTTTAGCCCAAATAAACTTAGCTTTAACTCAACTTAACATCAATAACTAGTACATGTAGTTTAACCAAACATAAATTGACTAAATTTTGACTAAGCTAACATTGTGTGTTTTTGACTTATTAACGAGACTTGACCTAATTTCACGTTATTTATTTTTGATTTGGATAAAGTAAAAACTACACCTGGACAAGGGAATCGATGTGATGGCGTAGTAGGCCTAAAGTTAGTTGGCCTGACAATTTAGACAGAAAGTCAGACTAAAGTCATTTGGCATACACTTCAGGCCAAATTACTTTAGGCCAACTGACGAGTACCCGTAATCGAACTCGGGAGCTGTATATCTCAGTTGTAGAACTTTTACGCTCCCAAGTAAAAAGTTCAGGGTTTAATTCCTGTGAATGAGTTTCACTTTTCAGACATATTTAAATGAAATCCGTGCCAAACGATGATTTGAATGTAGTGTGTTTATGAGGACTTAAATATCTTAACACACCTTATCATAATTCGAAGTTACATATTCAAACTTAAATTCACTCAAAATAATAAGATTTTTGACTGATCGTAACCCTGTTACATTGGGCTAATAAATATATACTGTTCAAGCTTATTTTGTCACCATGCCATATAAAGTATATTAAATAATGAAACAAATAAATACATCTATTGTTTCCATTCACTTGAATAGTTAGTTGAATTAAATGTGAAAACCATTGTATACTTTTGTATTTTTTCTAGCACACTTCTTTACTCGTAAAACTATATTCTCATCTGTGTATTTTTACTGCTGCATCTTAGTACCCATAAGGGCTATACGCATATGACTACTTACGTTATGCGTTAGGGATTAGAAGGGTTGCATTTAAAGGAAGTGTACCCAAATTTACGTGTAAGGAGAGTGGAAAGCCATTCAGGAAAAAAACTCAGTACACCTGACTGGGTTTCGAACCCTTATCTCCCCGCTATCGGTAGAGTAGTCTATTGCGATAGTGATGTCTTAGAGAGACATAGATCATTGGGGGCATTCAAGTATTAGCTAAGCAACCACCTTAGGGGGGAGGGGGTTTGAGCTTTGTTTATTTTTGCTGACAAGGGGGTGAGAAGGGTTCAGAACAATGATTACGTAAGACATAGAAAGACGGGCATAATTGATGGAGGGCACATCGCAAGCCGCTTGGACTTGGGCAGCTCCGGGCAGCAATGAAGATGCTGAGTGGCTAAACAAGGAAGAAGGGGAGAAGCCTGTAGAAGTAAGCCAAAGCTTGAGTGACCTAAGCCCGCCAAATTGAAAGTGTCGAGATTTGGATTCAATTATCGGATAAAATGGATTTTTGGATGGTTTTTTATAAATATAATATTCATGTATTCACTAATAATATCTTTTTTATAACTTCAATTAAAGATAAATTACAATTTTAAACTTTTATTTTGTTTTAACTTGTTTAAATGTTATCTGTTCAATAAATCTAAATTCATTGTATACCCGTGCTAATTGTCAATTATTTCGCAATATTAATTTACACCTCTATGTTAATAATTACCAGCAATTTATAAATTGCATGAATTTATAATATTTTTTTTTATCATCGAGTCTTACTACCTGTTCAGGCTATAGGTAAAATTTAATACAAAAAATAATGGGTATTCCTGTGAATAAATGAAAACAAGTTGACAAAACTTATGTGAGCAAGAGGGGGTCAGGAATTTGCTTATTTTTGCTTACAAGAGGGGGAAAGGGTTAAAAATGGCCAAAAATGTGCTTACGTAATTCTTGAACGCCCCCATTCGCCCACCTAAGGGGGTTATATTTTTTAAAGTTACTTATTTAACAAATAGAGTTTTACCAAATAAATCTAAGGAGTAGGGATGGTAAAGGTAGTTTTTGAGAGGACACACTCATAATAGCATGGGAAAAGTCACAGTAGAAATAACTTCTCGGAAACCGCCCTTGTGAAATCTGCTGGTATTCCAACCACCAATATTCACGCCATCTGCAGCATTATGCCAATTCAAGTTCGTTCTTTAAGAATATTGACAAACATAGTTTCTAAATGTTGGCGGGAACTAATGTTCACCAATTCAATCGTCCCAGATGAATATTCATTAAAATAAATATTAAATATATGAATAACAAGTGAATGGAACACCTGCTGAAAATTCTACCCCTTATCCAAGCTTGAGATGTCGTTTTCACTCATTAACTAACGAATTGTTTTCGGGAGGCATGCCCACCAGGTGCTCAAATCGACACAGCATCACAAGAGCAGGCAACCAATGTTGGTGGAACCTTATTTGTCTGAGGGGGGGTGGGGGGAGTTGAAAATAAAAGTTTTTTTAAAGGGCTTCGACCCCCAAGCCAAAGGGGGGCCAGTCCCATTTCAGCAAGTATTTGAAAATTTGTCTTAGAAGATATTTCGAGTGAACCTCATCTGATTTTTTTTAAATTAGAGTTCTCTATAGCTATTTGAAGTGGCATTCCCCACAAATAAAGCTAGATTTTTCAAGAATCTATTTGGAACGGTCTTCATCCAGAATTTTTACAACAATGATGTCCCGAGTAGTCTTCTCACAAAATTCTTTTCAAATTTTGATGCCTTTAGAAGCTATTTGAAGTGGTTCTCACATGGACCTTTTTTGAAAATTGGTTGCTTCTAGTAGTCAGGGGCGGATTTACGCATAGGCCTCGTAGGCACGTGCCTACGGTGGCAAATTTTAGGGGCGGCAAATTTTGAATGACGAAAGAAAATACATATTTTGCCTACCAGTTAGAATAATTGTATGGCTTTATCGTGTGTATGATTGTTGTGATTTGCTGTATCTGCGTACCAACATGATAGAGGATCGCCTTAATTCACTGATAATAGTTTTAATTATTGAAGGTCACTTGTTGGATAAAATGGTTGTCTGGCATAATCGACCAGTTCGCTCAGCAGAAATCAAGGCGAAATATATTATCGACTATTTTACTATTGTGTACATGCCAATATTTAATTTGTAGTAACATGTTCTACAGTCTACTAATGCAAACTTTAGAGTGTTAAATTAAATAATATTTGAATTTGTGTGTTGGGATAGTGTAAGGGTATTTATTTAATTTTTTTAAGTCTGCTTAGATTCTTAATACTTTTAAAACCTCACAATAATAAATAAATAATCAAATAATGTAAGCACTTTCTATCTGTCATTCCACAGACAACACTTGTGTATATGACATATGAGTGTCGGTGTATGAGGGCTGGTAGGGGGGAAACAGGGATTTATAAGGTTAGAAATTAAGTTAGGAAAAGTGGGCGGTAAATTATCTAGTGCCTATGGGCGGCAAATTCGTAAATCCATCCCTGCTAGTAGCTATTTAAAGTGGTCTTTGCCTGGAGATATTTCGAGTTGACCTATTCTGATTAAGAAAAAAAAGAGTTCTCTATAAGCTATTTGGAGTGGCATTCTTCCACAAAAATTGTGAAGTCCAGATTTCTCAAGAATATATTTGGAGTGGTCCTACTACAAATTTCCTTAAAAATTATGTCCCGAGTAGCGGTCTTCTCTTGACATTTTTTGAAAATTGGTTTCTTCTAGTAGTAACTATTTGAAGTGGTCCCCGCCCGTAGTTTTTTTTAATGAAAATTGGATGCCTCTAGAAGCTAATTTGAGTTGTTTTTTAAAATTGGATAATTCTAAAAGTTATTTAGAGGGGTCCTCTCCGGGATTTTTTTAAAACTAGATTAACCCGAAAGCCATTTATATTGGGTCTTTCCAGCCAATTTAATAAGATCGGATGCTATTAAGCTATTCGCAATCTGATACAAAGCTAATGTCAGCTTAATATTCGAGAATACCAAAAGGGAGGAAATAAATATAAAGGGGGGTGGGGTAAATTCCTTCAAGGAGAGGGAATGAATTTATTCCATTCGGGAGGCGGGGTAGTCAAATTCTTTCAATGGAGGGATAGATGACCAAGGCCGTAGCCAGCCAATAATTTCAGGGGG
>CABFWB010008888.1:0-15542 GCA_902151455.1 Timema bartmani
CACACACACACTGAACTTCTCCGGGACACAAACCCGTACAGAAGATATATTATTTTAGGACGAATACAACATTAAATGTTTGCAATGAAAACATGGACACGGCAAATGATGTTGAATGAATATCACGTGACCATACGAAACGCATAGATACAGCATATAATGTTGTAGGAATATCACGTGACTATATGAAACACAGGAACACATCAGATTAAGCCAGTAGATCCTGAGAGAAGCAAATATATCATGAGGGAAGCAAATATATCCTGAGGGAAGCAAGTATATCCCGAGGGAAGCCAATATATCGTGTGTGAAGCCAATATATCGTGTGTGAAGCCAATATATCCTGTGGGAAGCCAATATATCGTGTGTGAAGCCAATATATCGTGTGTGAAGCCAATATATCCTGTGTGAAGCCAATATATCCTGTGTGAAGCCAATATATCGTGTGTGAAGCCAATATATCCTGTGTGAAGCCAATATATCCTGTGGGAAGCCAATAGATTCTGTGGCAAGCCAGTATATCCTGAGGGAAGCAAGTAGATCCCGAGGGAAGCAAGTATATCCCGAGGGAAGCAAGTATATCCCGAGGGAAGCAAGTAGATCCTAAGGAAGCCAATATTTCGCCCCCACGTTTATAGATTACTGTATGGTTTCACTAAATACTCTTTAAACTGGGATATTCTAAAAAATTCAAACTTTAAATATGGCATACAAAATACGGTACATTTATTTAATAAACCAAAATTCAGTTTCAACCAACATTTCTCCCAACCCTTCTAAATATTCCCTAACACACATGGCGCAAGAGCTGCCAACTGTGCGATGTAAGATAATAAAACATCCCTAGAAGACAAAGTGCACTCGGCTGGCCCTGTTGGAAATACGACCAACCAACATATTCCTCTCCCGAACACTTTCCGGGGTACGCTTAATTTACTCTGGTTTATGTTTGTTGGGTCGGAGAGAGGGGGGGTAATTATCATAAATCTGGGCAAGATAAACTTCCCGAACAGAACTAATAGTCGTTCATTTGTTCATTATCATGAGAGCGACACTCCACGGTCTTGTCTGCGATTACAACGATCGTTCGACTTGTTTTATTATTTTGTTTAGTGACGATACATAACCTCAATTGTTCAGCAAATGCGGCCTGTTGTTGGAACAAAGTGGATTATTTTAACCCGGCGACAATGAATGATACAAATCACAAACAACAACAGTAGTTGCGGTATTGTGGGTTTGTTGACTGAGTTTTTATAGTAGAAACAAACTTTAATAATGCCAGTTTTTGTATATTATAATGTTGTTTTTTAGCATCATGTTACAACCCCATTGCTATGTTACAGGCACTAAATTCGTATCCAGACCAATAAGCATAGTGCTATGTTACAGGCATTATTTTTGTATTTAGACCTACAATAATAAAGTTATGTTACAGGAACTATGTTCGTATCTAGACCAACAAACATACTACTATGTTACAGGTATTATGTTTATATTTAGACCTACAATCATAACGTTATGTTACAGGAACTATGTTCGTATCGAGACCAACAAACATAGTACTATGTTACAGGAACTATGTTCGTATCCATACCAACAATCATAATGCTATGTTACTGGTAGTATGTTTGAATCCATACCAACAATCATAATGCTATGTTACTGGTAGTATGTTTGAATCCATACCAACAATCATAATGCTATGTTACTGGTAGTATGTTTGAATCCATACCAACAATCATAATGCTATGTTACTGGTAGTATGTTTGAATCTAGAACGACATATATAATTATTTTTTACTAGCATTGTTTCTATACAAAATACTATGGAATAATCCATGGAGTTTTGAATAATACGAGATGGATTAGATGCTTTTAACAATTTTATCACTTCAAAAATATTGAACCGACCTCAATGTGAGAAGAAATTTGACATTTAGTTAACCGGGCTGTTACTTTTAACACGGCCCAACTACCTTAGAGAGGGGTGGCGTTGTTTTTCACATCATTTTAAGTCTTGATACATAATTTTTCAGGAAATCGGTAGTAGGGCATGTGACCCGGAACCGTCGTATCAGAGCTTAGTTTGACTAAAACATTGTCCATACAAATGAGTGACATACCAGTGGTAGCATTGCTTAGTTTGATTAACACATTGTCCATATAGATGAGTGACACATACCAGTGGTAGCATTGCTTAGTTTGATTAACACATTGTCCATACAGATGAGTGACACATACCAGTGGTAGCATTGCTTAGTTTGATTAACACATTGTCCATATAAATGAGTGACACATTCCAGTGGTAGCATTGCTTAGTTTGATTAATATATTGTCCATACAAATTAGTGACACATTTTAATGACAGCTTCTCCAAACAGCTAAGCGTCCCAGCACACTTATACTGAGGCCAAGAATCCACTCGCCAGGATGGTTCATTGCAACATAGAATTACACAATAGGATAGCAAAGTTGGTTCATGTAAGAATAAACACTGAAGATAGAAATATAACGATTCAAACTGGTTCTTGAATACAATAGTTAACACAGTTTGCTCTAAGACTCGCTGCCGCCGCAATCTGTGGTAGGCCACACACCTCGACTTTAGTAAATAACGATATTAACAAACTGTACACGTTTGATTGTGTTTGTTTACCGTAGCGTCGAGAAAATGAATTCCTCTTTGTCCCAGATACTATATACTGCGCTATCGTGCGGATAGTAAACACGAGGGATACTATTTGGTGTGTTATCACGGGGATAGCAAACACCCCGCGCCGTATTCACTTCAATCCGACTAATAAAAGAGTCTCGCCGCTTTCAAGATGGCCGCGTCTATTTGATCGGTGGAAAACGTGAGGTATCAGTGTCCTCAAGGATTGTCTCGTGACAGGGTAGGGCTTCTAGTACCACCGGAGGGTGGACATTTCATTTGAATAAATATGAAGCGCGTCTTCACCAAGAAACTCACACATAATTACAATAAACACAAAAATTTACAGTAAACAATATTTTAACAAGTATTGTTTTGTTAAGGAGGCCTCCTTGTTCATCGAGAATTATCATTCGCTGTCAGGCAAAACGGCTTAAAATACAATGGTTTGGGTCTTTATCTGGAACTGCTTCTCTATTATGTCTAGACTTATACTCCCTATCACTCTGCACCTACAACCATCCTTTATCATGCCATTAATATAGAGAAATAAAATAAAACCAGAAAAATTCTTATCTCAAGGTAAAGAGGAAAACTTGCTGTTCTCAAATATTTTTAAATTATCTGTTGTGAGCTTAAAAATACTGTTTCGTAGAAGAAGGCTAAATATAAGTCCTGTTTTCATCGATACCGGTCTATTAGCTCCGCAAATATGCTTAAAAAAGTCGTTGAAAGTAAGCTAAGGTTACATTTCCACATTTTTTTTCTATTAATAAAACTCAAAAATAAACGCTTGTTAAAGAAAAAGAGTTCTGTTGGAATATTTCGAATTTATTGGGGCGTGAACCGTATTTCGAAATAACGCGTAGTATAGCTAAATATTTCGTCAGATTAAACGTCTACGCGGCAATATCTCGTTTACCGAGGCGGCCACCTTAGTAAACATTTAATTTCTTTTCGCGAAATTCTTTCACTTGGTGCTGAGTTATTTAAATAGTTTACGCTTTTATTTCCTTATTGTAGGTATTTTCAATGAAATAATAATGTTAGAACATCATTCAACACGACTTACAAACTAACTCAATCATTTCACCAATTGATGAGTAAATAATAGTTTTCTACACTACAAATAAACACACCAACAATGTTTATGGCACGTAGATACATACATTACATACAAATTGGACCTCTTCATATTTATCACCCCCCCCCCTCGTATCAATGGTCACGCAGGCTAAGGCGGTATCAATTTGGTTAATGGTGGAAGGGGTTGGGATTCGAATCAAGGTCTGTAGTATTGAGGGTTTGAATTGCTTAGATGATTTTTCAGCCTCCCATAACACCAATGGTGGTGCATTACCTCTAGCTCATACCTTCTTCATATCATCTTCATCCGTGTGAATACTCGGACCAAATTATGTATCCCTACGCCGAACCATATGATCTGCAAAAAACATGTGCTTAGCAGCTGTCACGTCTGACAGTCTAATTTAGGTATATACCTCAATTTTGACTGTCAGGAAGTCAGCTGTTAACTGTCAGTCAGCACTAAAGAAGCCATGGGGCTACTGTATCAAAATCGACAGCTGCAGATAACATGACTTGATGTACTAATATATTAAAATGGTTTTAGTAACTTTAGTAACAAAAAAAATACTGTTATCCCTACACAAATCATACTATATCTAGATCACACAAGGGTCTGGGACTCTACAATATGTTGTACATTACCTGGTAAAAACCTGAACCTATCCCTGGTAAGGTAGACTACACATCACACATGCGACCTCCTCGTAAAGTGCTTGGAACAGTCCTGAACCAACCCCTGGCACAGTAAACTACATAGAGTACACGTGAATGGACGCTCTCATACGTTGTGGACCAACTTGTAGAGTAGGGTCTACTCGGCTCAGCTATCGGAGAGAAAAGGTGAACCAGAGAACCTGCTTGTAGATTTGGAGAGAGGAGATATGATGTAAATAAGAGAAGCTGAACCAGATAACCTGCTTGTAAACTTGGAGAAAAGAGATATGATGTAAATAAGAGAAGGTGAACCAGTCAACCTGCTTGTAGACTTGGAGAGAAGAGATATGATGTAACTAAGAGAAGGTGAACCAACCAACCTGCTTGTAGACTTGGAGAAAAGAGATATGATGTAAATAAGAGAAGGTGAACCAGCCAACCTGCTTGTAGACTTGGAGAGAAGAGATAAGATGTAACTAAGAGAAGGTGAACCAACCAACCTGCTTGTAGACTTGGCGAGAATAGATTTGATGTAAATAAGAGAAGGTGAACCAACCAACCTGCTTGTAGACTTGGAAAGAAGAGATAAGATGTAACTAAGAGAAGGTGAACCAACCAACCTGCTTGTAGACTTGGAGAGAAGAGATATGATGTAACTAAGAGAAGGTGAACCAACCAACCTGCTTGTAGACTTGGAAAGAAGAGATATGATGTAACTAAGAGAAGGTGAACCAACCAACCTGCTTTTGGGCTCAGAATGAAAAGATTTGATTTAAATAAGAGAAGCTGAACAAGCCAACCTACTTGTTACAATAATACATTTTCTGTCTTTGTTGGTTCAAAGCCTAAAAGTTTCTTAGATTTAACTTTTTGACTAAAAGAAGGGAGTTCCCAAACGCTAATAGCCTGTTCTTCAAATAAAACATTGTTTAGCTTACTTAACAAAATGTACAAATATTTAAAGTAGCTATTGTTAATTTTATAAAATTCATATTTAAAAAAAATTGGTTCGTTTAACTGATGAATGGATGATTTAAATCTCTATATTTATGATATAATTTGAACTCAAAATCCCTCTGTGTAGAGGGCATTGGATGTTTTCCAAGGAACGCACGCCAGCAAAACAACGGTAAAAAAAAAGGTGAAATGTAATTTGGTTTGTAGCCCATTTGACTCGTGTCAATCAGTCCAGGGACCGTAAACCGGAATAAAAATGGAACTGCATAAAACACTCCCACCTCTCCCTGGTTCTCTCTCTCCACCACTAAATCGTGGGAAAGTCAATCTTTACCATAGTAACTCCGGCTCATCGGGACAGCTGAATCCTGGTTTAGGAAAAAAAACAAAAAAACTCTCCCTTTAAAAAGATCTTGCAAGAAGGGTACAAGTCCCAACCTTGGTCAAAAGGTGTGAATGTTCCGGGTAGAAATGTAAAATTTTACGTTTTGAAAATTGAATTTTGAAAAAATGTATATTAATATTTCCTTAAATTTATTTTGGCAATTTTTTTTCCGTTTTTGAAAAAAAAAGAGGTTTAAATAGATCTAATTCAGATCGAGATATCTAAAAGTTTAAATTTCTCCACTTCAGTTTAATTTCTCCTAAGACGTTAACATCAAAAAACATCAAACATCAAAATCAATAAAGCGATAACGGTGATTACAGTTATCTTATCGTAAACACGTATCGGCTACAGTGCTTGGTGGTTGAATGTGTCACTAACTTCATGTCTGTTCAAGGCCAGATATTTTAATAATTCAATATTACAATCAAAACTAGACAATCATATGAGAGATACAGAATGAAATATTTATAATATTAATATTAATTTATTTCATTTTCATATTACTTTGTTAAAGTGCTGGCCAATAGTCGATACATTATTATTAACAATAATAATATTATTAATAATAAAAATAATGATAATAAATATTTCATTGTGTCCATCTCATATAAATGTCTAGTTCTACTATATTTCAGCCTAATACGTTAATTACTCTACCTTAACAATAGTACGGGAAAAGCATAAAATATCTAGTTTGACCCCAAATAGCTCGTGAACTGTAGAGATTTGAAATCATTGAATCAATATCTATATAGCTTGTTAAAATTGTGCTATAAAATTATGATGTTCCAATGACCTTAATATCTGAAGTCGGGTCCACACTTGTATCAGATCCTAGTATCGTATCCCTAAGACGGGTATCTTGTATCCTCGCCACGATCCTGAGAGAGATACTCGTTATCAGATCGCTACGTGCCGCTTCTAGTTGGTATTTCTCCGTCGCATCAAAGGTAGCTACGGAGTGAGGATATGACATGTCTGGACGTGCTACATGGTGAGGATATGGCATATCCGGACGTGCTACAAGGTGAGGATATTACATGCCTGGACGTGCTACAGGGTGAGGATATGACATGTCCGGACGTGCTACAAGGTGAGGATATGACATGTCTGGACGTGCTACACGGTGAGGATATGACATGTCTGGACGTGCTACATGGTGAGGATATGACATGCCTGGACGTGCTACACGGTGAGGATATGACATGCCTGGACGTGCTACACGGTGAGGATATGACATGCCTGGACGTGCTACATGGTGAGGATATGACATGCCTGGACGTGCTACAGGGTGAGGATATGACATGCCTGGACGTGCTACAGGGTGAGGATATGACATGTCTGGACTGGGTTCGAACCAAACACTTATCGAGGGTCAGGAACACGAGAATGATGGAAACTATGGATCAACCGGAATTTGGTCTCAACCGTGTCCGTGGGTATCGGCATCCGTTCTAGCATTGATAGCTACGAGTGTGGGCCCGGCTTTATATTTAATTTTAGGTTCTCTCCGTGTTGCGTTTGTTAGCCCAAAAGTCTCCAATTTCGATGAAAAATATATTAAGAAGTTTATTTTTATTTATTGTTTTATTCGTCAGTAGGCTAAATTTAACACAAAGCTATTTAAAAATATCCCAACTTAGAACATATATTTGATACTTTAAGATTCTGTGATGTGTTTAAAACAACCCAATAAATTCGAGAAACTAAATAAACTGTTTACCTTAAGGAGTCAAGACCGAAAACAATACTTAGCCAAAACCGGAAACATGCTCATTCCAGTCTCACGCCTACGAATACAAACCTAGTTTCAATAGCCTCAACTTTTCCCAGGCAAGTTTAATTAAACAACCCACCCCCTACCTTTTCGTAGGGGTGGTGGCGTCACTTTTGCGCATGGCCGTGAGACGAGTGGGTGTCCGCGCATCATCTAGAGACGAGCGGGAGTCCCGCGCAGTGGTGCCACCGACTGTAGGTTAGCAAGCGACCCGACCTGGCCAGTTACGAACTTGAGTGCGCAGAGAGAGAACGTTAAAAAGAGACATTTCTCACTGGCGCTGCTGTCGTTTTACGAGTTGTAATTTCCTTATTACCTGTTGTAATGCTCGCCGGTAATTAGTGTTTTAATTAACGTGGACATTAAGGAATTAACTGTATTCAAAATACCGGCCTGTCTTTCGGAAGTGGGTCGTGATTTATTTTTTAATTATTTCGCGCCTCATAATTTAAACGTTTATACTTTTGCTACTAATCGATCTTAAATGTTACATTTGAACATTTAGAATAATATCCCGCCAAACCTGATTTCTGTCAAAATTTGCCCCAGTATCTTAGTAGTAAAGTGTTTTTTTTAAATTGTTTTGATTTGATCTTGGAAATTTGTAACTAAAAATTAGCGGTGTAGGAATGAGTGTCGTCAAATTAAAAAGAAATGTGGATGTTTATTAACTGTGTGCTTATAAACTCTCTCAGTGATCTATAAAAAAAAAAGAGAGATTGGGAGTAGAGTGATTGTATTTATTCCGTGTTGGAATCGTTAAGAAGCTTCTCAGAAGATATTTGGAGTCGCCTACATCTAAAATGGACTGGAAGGAGAACATAATTTTATTTCTGGTCCTTAGGCTGCTCTTTTGCCAAGGTAGGTCCGTACGTGGATATAAGATTAACTAACTACGATTTTTGTGTTCACAAATTAATAATTTAATTTATATTCCTTATAGATATCCTTAAGGTAGGATGGAAGGGGACGCGAGAAAAGGACATTGTTTTTGCAATTTTTATAGCAAAACATTTTTTGCCAAAATAAAAAAATATTGCTTAAGTACAAATATAGAGTTTAATTTCCTTCACATGTTGATATCAACAGTTGTTGAATATCCGTCATGAGAATAGCGGCATTAGATGAGAAATTTTTTAAATGAAGACAAAAAGTTGTCATTAAATACCAGAACATCTTCGACAGATATTTAACAAACTGTTGATATCACTGTGTGAAGAACATTAAACTTTGTGTTTGTATTGGAGAAATATTTAATTTATTTTGGCAAAAAAATGTTTATAGCAAGTTTTTACACCCACGCGCCAATGTACGCACAATATTAATAATCACAATCAATCATTGATTGATTGATTTATTCGCATGAGCACTTAGCAATTATTACAAAACTAATTGGATTCTCTTGAATGGTATTTTTGTGGTGGATCCCAATGAGTGATGTTTTAGTGTTTGAATCCCTTGAGTGATATTTTGGTGTTTGATCCCATTGAGTGATGTTTTAATATTTGAATTCATTAAGTGTTTTGTTGTTTAAATCCCTTGGTTGAAATTTTGGTGTTTGAATCCCTTGAGTGATATTTTGATGTTTAGAATCTCTTTCTAGGTTCCAGCCAGGTTCATACACTTTTAAAAGGAAGGCAGACCTTAACGACTTCATAGATATTTTTCGAAGCTGGCTGCAAATCAAATTTACGCGCCCAAGCATTATAGGTATCACACTTATACGCCAATTTACGAAATAGAAATACAAGAAAATGAGGTATTGCCTTTGTGTTGCCTTTTTTTAATCTGCTGATAACATTTCCCCTCTTTCGCAGGCTGGAATAACTCCTCAATCTACTATTAGCTCCTGGATAGTCTTTATTTGAATTTAAAAATAAATCATTGTTTCCTATTCCATATAGACACAGGCTTCCACGGGAATTTTTAATCTACATTCTGGCAGGAAGATTATTGTTGGTCATTTTGGTGAATAAACCAAAAATCCTGAGTTGTAGACAATATAAAAATATCTCTTCACGAAAAAACTCTCTCCAAGATAAAATAAATGGTACGACGCACCACACAGACTTTCTCTCACTTTAATCTTAAAATATACTTTTACTAAAAGCTCGTAAGATTTGTGAAACAAAATAGTAGGTCTATCAATGTTGTAGAAACATTATACTAAAGATCATAAATTAAATAATATAAACTGTTACTTACTCTGTGGCATTAGGAACACTTACAGAAAAATTGAGAAAGAAGAAAAAGATCTTTGTCCACCAAAAAGCATAAGAATCCAATTCATTTTCAAAGACCTGAATTAAAAATTAAACGTTGACATTTATCAAAATGTTGAGTTTGAATTTTTTGATGATCACAATACTTTCTCTTGACAGCTCGGAGAGAAAGTAAAAAATGTTGTGACATTGTAGCCTGGCTATTCTTTTAATTATTTTAAAATGTCTGGGTTTTATTTCAATGTTTACAACTCGCTGAATAAAACCTAAATACAGAAACATGAGGAATTCCATATGACTTGCTGCTATGTCAAAGGTAGGCAACACTTAATATCTAAGGTTAGATCAAATCTAAAATGCATATCTTGTTAATAATTAACTTATGAAACGATACTTCAATTGGATAAACAATACTGGTTTGGGAACCTATGAATTTTAATCCTCCGACAAGCTGAATTCCAAATAACACAAAGAAACAAACGTATATTGCAATATTTCAAGGTGAACTTATTTACGCATTAAAAAATAATTTTTATTCTAAATAAACTAATGTTAATATTTCCCCCTTCCACCCATTGAATTGGTTGATTAAAATACCCTTTGCATCACACACCTGAATTAATTGTTGTGTTATACATAGCTCACAGTGGCAGTAATTAAATTCCTGAATAGAGTATACCCTGTATTTAATGTTAATACAACCCGCTTCACAGGATGTATTAAATGTAGTAGTGAATATTTCTCACGGCGTCAGTAGTTTGTATGGATATTTCCAATGTCCCCTGTGTTTGATGTTAATACACCCCACATCACACAGCTGTATTAAATGTAGTATTGAATATATATCACGGCGTCAATAGTTTATATGGGGTTTCCAGTGTCCCCTGTATTTGATGTTAATACACCCCGCATCACACAGCTGTATTAAATGTAGTATTGAATCTATCTGACGGCGTCAATAGTTTACATGGATATTTTCAGTGTCCCCTGTATTTGATATTAATACATCCCGCCTCACACAGCTGTATTAAATGTAGTATTAAATCTATCTCACGGCGTCAGTAGTTTATACGGGTATTTCCAGTGTCCCCTGTTTTTTTTATATTAATACACCTCACATCACACTGGTGTACGACGTTTAAGGTAAAGGATGGAGAGTGATACAATAGATATGCCTTCTGCAGATAGTCAGAGGGTTGTAATCACCGTGGAAGAACAGTGAATTAAATTAAATTTAATTTGATCTGCTTCGTTTGATAGCAAACTTAATATGCATAAAAGTTTTTATGGCAGGTTTGCTATTTTGGAGGATGCAAGATTAAATTTACATTGTGTTGTGTTAACTTTGTTTGTTAGAGTTTTATCGCGTATATATTTCCCAGCTACGGCATAGCTTCTGAACACGAGTCAACATGTTGGAATCGTCCAGGTGTCGCGCCCTTTTGTTAAAATGGTTAGCAACCGCTTCAGTGGCCGAATGGTCTAAGGCGTCACTATTATGTTAGACTGATCTGCTGAAGACTGAGATATCAGGTTTAGAATCCCGGTCAGGTCTACCGAGGTCTGTTTTTCCTCAACGTTTTCCTACTCTCCTTCCACTCAAATTCGGGTAAGTCACCTCTAAAATGCTTCTTTTCTTATCCTTACTCGACTAGAGTATATACCATATAGCCTGAACATATTGTAAAATGAGGTGGTAAAAATAAAAATAAATTGTTAGCGCATCAGCTTAAGTTTGAAAGAGTTTTAATTAATGGTTTTTACCTGGTACTGAACTGTGTTCCACCACCATTCAACCGATTCTTTCCCCCTCTTACCCCCTTCAGCGTTCAATACTCCATCAAGCTACTCTTTATTAACAATGTTGCAATTATTTTTTTTAAAGGATGGAAAATTGAAATATAAAATTGTGTGTGTTTGTTTTACCGTGAAACTGAGTTAATGGGCCCCATCAATGATTGATAACTTTTTTTTTTCTGATTAGGCTTGAAAGGATTATGCTCTTCCCTCATTTAATTCGTGTCTACTCTGGGGTTATTTACAACATTTTTCGACAGTTTGATGATTAAAATGTTTGAATATTCATTACGATAAAAGCAACAGGGGAAAAAAAAATTCCGTTCCATTAACTAATGCATTAATCTAATTACCACGTGCAGGACGTTTCAACTTTTTCCATCAAGCTGGATAATGGCGGATCAAGTATACCGTATATCACTGAACTTAACATATCAATAGTGGGAATACTACACAACTTAACCTAAAAATTATAGTTGGTTGGGGAATATACATGTTTTATAAACTGTTATAAAGTAAAGTATAGTCTAATTTCCATAGGAAGGACCTTATCTGACAGCTTGAAAAGCTACTATATATCAACTTGCTTTAATGTATTCATACGTGAAGTAATCTAATTCTCAAATCTATCGGGTTTGATAAATATTGTTATGGTGGGAGTGTAGGGGACGCTATAAAAGGGCAGTGTTTTTGCAGTTTTTATAGCAACACTTTTTTTTATCAAAATATATCAAATAATTATCCGATAGAAACAAAGTGTTTAATTTTCTTCACAAGGTGATATCAACAGTTGTTGAATATCTTACAAGGGTGTCCTGGAATTTAATGACAACTTTTTCTCTTAATTTAAAAGTCGTTAATCTAATGCTGCTATGCTCATGACAGATAGTTACAAATGTTTATATCTTCATGTGAAGAAAATTAAACTGTGTTCCTACCGAAGAAATATTTTATTTATTTTTGCCAATAAAATGTTTTGCAATAAAAACTGCGTCCCATACCCTCTCACTTTTAATACCTATTAATTGATACTAATAAAATAAAGAAATTTTATCAATTTTGGCCGCAAAAAATACGTTTGTATTTCCTTAAAGGCCCTTTTTATGAAAATTGGTCGAATCAGTGTTAGTCTAGAGCAGTGGTTCTAAAATTGTGGTCCGCGGCGGAGTGCCAGGTGGTTCGCTGACGAGATTATTAGGAAAAAATAATTGTTTTGTTTTGTGAAAGAATTAAAGAATACAAGATTTACAGGCTAAGGGGGCGGCCAGACTGAGCGAGTGACTGAGCGCGCGCGCTCGACCCGGTACAGTCTAGTTTACAGGCGCTAGGCGATATTATTGTATGTTGGTTAATTGACTGCTAGGAAAACTTCTCATTTTGACATTTTTATTAATATCGATAGGTTTAGCACACTTGCTACTAACGGCCTAATTTAATTGGTAAGATCATAAACCATATTTATATGTAGGCCTATATATATATATGTAAAACTGATATGTTAAAATACTTCAATATTATCAAAGTAGACCTTTACAAATAAGAATCACCATTAGCGTGGAGAGAGGATGAGAAAACCACAACAATAAATCACTTTTCAAAAACTACCCTCATTTCATTGAGCCAAGATTTGGAGCCTCCTCGTCAACAACTATCGAGAGCTATTTGATAACTACGCGCTCGCTCGCCAGTTTGGCCACCCAGTCGCTTGCGCGCTCGCACGCTTGTCAGTCTGGCCGAACCCAAAGGGCCAATCTCATAGTCAAAATGAGTACGCCTCAAGTGCGGCTCTAAACAAAATATGAGGTGACACCAACCTAGACTCTAACGGAATGGGTCAGTTTCGCATTATTGTATTATAGTTTAATTATTTTTAGGCTAATTATGCTCAACTTACCCTACATGATCAGTCAGATTGTCACTCCTAAGACTGACAATCTGACTGTCAGTATGCATTAGAGACCGTACAAGGTCAGTTTTCATTTCATTATTTTTTTATCAACCTCAGCTCCTGCATGCGCCGTGCAACAACATGGATGACAAGAAAAAGGTGTGGACAGTCCATGTTTGATACTGAAACTGAAGGAAATACTGACGAGCGCGCGCACACGGTCAGTACTACTGTCAGTCTCTCCAACCACTTGCAAGACTGATGTACTGTTTTTGATGTTAGTCCATCTGTACTGCCTCTACATGATCAGGCAGACTGTCAGTATTAATAAAGTAATAATTGATACTGACAGTATGACTGGCCGTGTGCGTGATTGTCATTATTTCCTTCAGTCTCAGTATCAAACATAGACTGACCACACCTTCTTATCATCCATGTTGTTGCACATAGCACGCAGGAGCTGAGACTGATGAAAATAATGACGTAAAGGCTGACCGTGTATGGTCTTACTGTAAATATTAATGAATACTTACAGTCATACTGATCGTGTAGGGGCTCTATAATGGCTAGTGATATATTTGAATGAAATTAGTTCTTTTGAAAGAGTTACTATTAGAATAACGGAGATAAGCTACTTATAGCTTGGTCATCGTTCGACTGAGAAGCAGTCAATATAATAAGCTGCGAGTGTTCGAGACTGATTTGATTTCAAATATCTTACTGTGGTCTTCATTTAAATCTGCAGTTAAATGGAAGGAATTAATAAATCACTTTCACATTTGGTGGCGGAGGTGAAGTGTGAATACACTCTGTCAGAGGTGAAGTGTGAAGACACTGTGTCAGAGGTGTGAAGACACTGTGTCAGAGGTAAAGTGTGAAGAGACTGTGTCAGAGGTAAAGTGTGAAGACACTATCTCAGAGGTAAAGTGTGAAGACACTGTGTCAGAGGTAAAGTGTGAAGACACTGTCTCAGAGGTAAAGTGTGAAGACACTGTCTCAGATGAAGTGTGAAGACACTGTCAGAGGTAAAGTGTGAAGAGACTGTGTCAGAGGTAAAGTGTGAAGACACTGCCTCAGAGGTAAAGTGTGAAGACACTGTCTCAGAGGTAAAGTGTGAAGACACTGTCTCAGAAGTAAAGTGTGAAGAAACTGTCAGAGGTAAAGTGTGAAGAGACTGTGTCAGAGGTAAAGTGTGAAGACACTGTCTCAGAGGTAAAGTGTGAAGACACTGTCAGAGGTAAAGTGTGAAGAGACTGTGTCAGAGGTAAAGTGTGAAGACACTGTCTCAGAGGTAAAGTGTGAAGACACTGTGTCAGAGGTAAAGTGTGAAGATATTGTGTCAGAGATGAAGTGTGAAGACACTATGTCAGAGGTAAAGTGTGAAGACACTGTGTCAGAGGTGAAGTGTGAAGACATTGGACAAAACAGCGGTATTCAATGCTCCAAAGAGCATGTAAGAGACAACGAAACTTCCCTCACCACCATTTGTTTGAGCGCGTAGAGGGAGTGTGTGTGTTGATCTTAGACTCCAACTCTCCCCATCTCCCCTCTTCACTCCTCCCACCCGCCACAAACAAACCTCACAACCCGCAAACAAGTAATACAAACCCGACTGTACTATATTATCTTTCTACCAAGAAAGTGACGAAATAAAAATGAACCGACAGGGTTAAATGACGTAGAAACAAACGAGAAGAAGATTCGTTTTAAAAAACATCATTTAAAAAATATTTGTTAAGATTTTATAAAACATTGATAGTATTTTATTTTAAATGCTAAGCAAAAACGTACATCGTTTGATGAGTAATTTCCCACAGGATTTTTAAGACATAGCCGGTCTCCCTGCTTAGAACGATTTATATTTATTCTTACTTACAATTAACACACGCGGCTTCCTTTAACGTTTAAACTGAATAATTATATTCTGGATGGATAGCGGGACAGTTGTTCAGTCAGTCAACGTTCTCAAACAAGATGTCCATATGGCTGTTCTGAGCTGTTTTGGAACAAGATGTCCATATGGCTGTTCTGAGCTGTTTCGGAACAAGATGTCCATATGGCTGTTCTGAATTATTTCGGAACAAGATGTCAATATGGCTGTTCTGAGCTGTTTC
>CABFWB010008890.1:0-15530 GCA_902151455.1 Timema bartmani
AATAATAATAATAATAATAATAAGATGCAGTGCTAAATATATATTATATACTATTGGGGAAACAATGTTGTCATTCTTTGGTTTTCGCTTTTGGTATTTCTCACCCTTAAATATAATACAAACCTTGCAACTCTGGTTCGTTGATATTTCCAGTAATTCTTTCTTACCCCAACAAACCACCTTCCAACATAACTGAAAACGATTGGATTTGGCAACAGTTAAACGAGAGAGAGTGAAGATAAAATTATTTTTCCATAAGACCTGCAGTTCCCTCAGAGATGATATTCAGTGTAGCTAATTGAAATATTATGTCGGTGAAAGTTGAATGCATAACCTAAGACCATCTCCAACTTCATTATCTACCTATAATTTTTTTATGTGTGTTTGTTGGTAACTTTTTTTTATAGCTGATACATGAGCGGAAGAAAACCCAACAGTGCCAAAGTGGCTGAAATTGAAGACGTGACGTTGAAATTTAAAGAGTCTAATGTCAGACCTAGCAAACCAAGTGCCAGGTAAGTTGTATATTTAATATTACCACAAATCGGTTGGGAACGCTGATGATTGCCGGTCATCATCATCATCCGACATTTCTGCCTCTGTGGGTCATCCGACACGTCCTGTTCCATTCCTGTCCATATCTCCAAACTTCTCCCTCAGCCACGTGTCTCCAGTTTGCTCCTTTATCCTCCATGTCCTTTCACGCTTGGTCCATCCAACTTGTCCGTGATCTTCCAATAGTTCTTCTACCCTTCTCTTTGTTCTGTAAGGCATTCTTTACTCCATTCCCATCACATGACCTAAACACAGTAAGGTAACCTTTTCCTCTTCATTGTCTCTTCTAATGGTATAACGTTTAAACCATCTCTAATTATTTTGTTCCTTATCCTGTCTCTTCTTGTTACATTCTCAATACCTCTCAGGAACCTCATCTGCAATCTTCTTAGATCTCTCTTCGTCCATGTTCAGGTTTCATAGCCGTATGTCAAATATTGGATGATAATATGCCTTATATAACAAAGTGTTGGCTTTTTTTCCTATATTCCATCGCCAGATTATATCCTTAGCCATACTATAGAATTGTCCACTCCTCCATATCTGTGGTCCTATTTTCTCCTGGATCTTACCGTTTGCGGTAATCTTACTTCTCAAATAGCAGAACTCTCCGACCTTTTCGAGTTCCTTTCCATTGATTGTTACTGGTGATGATTGCCGGTAGTGGAGCTAAATGCGGACTTAAAGCAACTCTAGCCATTATTTGCCAACAAAATCGCGGTGACATGCTTACAATAAATAGGAGATATGAGCTATGTTAAAGAAAGCTGGTTTGACCCAATCTACATTAAGAGCCATCAAAGTTGTTTCTATAGTTTCAAGAAAATAATATAATTTTAGGTTTAGTTTTTCAACTTTTAGTAATAATATGGAGGTTACCGGTACTTATTATTTTTTATTATTGGATCTTAGTACCTGCTCAGCTGGTTTACACATAAATTAATTACCTTAAACCTGCTTTAGTTTGCATTTTTACTTTACTTTCCTTACCATCCGGATTTCCTTTAATTTGGATTACGCCTGGTCCCAGTTATGATAAAACGAGGTTCCACTGGGCCTACCTAGAAGTTTGACGAGCACTGTGATTTTTACTTGACATCTTATTTTGACTCGCAAGGAGATGGAGACATGATATCTCTATCAACGAATATTTGTTTGCAGCGCGAGCTCGATGGATGACAGACAAGGTAGAACCAGGCATGACGTGCAAGCACTCGGCGCGATGGTTGAAACACA
Organism: Timema bartmani; assembly: GCA_902151455.1. Taxonomy (NCBI): domain Eukaryota; kingdom Metazoa; phylum Arthropoda; class Insecta; order Phasmatodea; family Timematidae; genus Timema; species Timema bartmani. The sequence continues at coordinate 1,792 of CABFWB010008890.1, forward strand.
CACACGCCCTGGTGCCAGGGTGGAAATGCAGACACTTGCACTCAGCAAAGAGTGCGAGAATCTGGCATATGATACTATAAAACATATCCATGGCCCGGTGAGTTAAGAAACGTAATTTATATTATTGATTCGCCGGCTTCGTGCTATAGTTATCAGAGCTCCTGGTTGCTGACTTAGAGGCCCCGGGTTTAATTCCCCGACTGGTACTGATGGATTTTTCTCGAAAGAGGGAATAATTCCCATAGTTACCAGGGTTTGATTAATTAGGTTTAAGTTAGGTTAAGATATTTATTGGCTCTACCCTGTCATATTCACTATGATCATTATTTCGTCGGGACATGGAAAGAGCGTCCACTGAAAGGATATACTATTAGTACATTCGGGCGTACCCTGGGCAATCTCTCTGCAAACTGAGCTACAGATTGATGTAACTCATACACAATATTATTATTGTTACTGATAGAATATAGTAATTACATTTACTAATGTTTCAATATCAATATAAAAGTACAGTATTATGTCTTACTAACTATTGTACCTAGTTACTTAAATAATTTATTTAATAAGATATGTAATCTTTTACTTGTTTGCTTAGTTTATTTTTTAAATAATTTATTTCACTTTTTGGTGAATTTCTTTATACATCGTTGGTAAATCATTTAAAAAGCTATGACTCAATAATAATTAGATTGAAACATTTAACAGATTATCTTGGGGAAATAACTGACATATTGTCTTTATATATTGCTGAGGTAATTCTTTGATTAAATGGATTAGTATTTAATAAAAATAGACAACACTGTGCAGCTAAAAAGTTTTTTTGTTTTCCAAGATACATTTTTCTTTAATTAAATGTCTTGGTGCGACAACATGCAATTTCACAACAATAACTACAGTTATTTATTAATGCATTATCTCATTGTGTTTCTATACTTCTTTACATATAGCATAGCTCTAAACATTTGTTTTGACTTCTGACTGATCTCGGTGGACTTGGGTAAAATGCTCGCCTCAGAACCCGATTTTAATGGGTTCACACCCGGCCGGGGTCAAAGGATTTTTCTTGACCGATACAAATTTGTAGCACGACCACGCTAGGAGGGGAAGTATAGCCATAATGTCAATTGTGGCTTGTAACAAAACCCTGGAATGTATATGAGGATACCTTTCCTGGCAAAATTATTGGGCCGTCTCTCTCGTTCTCGCTCAGAGAAATTCTTGTGTGCCGGTTCAGAAGTGCATGGTAAATAGCTTAAATAAATAAATAAGTGTTGCATTCTGGAAGTTCAAAGTTTCTATCAAATTAGGGGGAAAAAAAAAAGAATTATTCATATGCTTATGAATTATTTTTTTTAAACCTTCAATATTAATATATAGGAATTATAATTTTGTGGAGTTGCAGATTGTTGCTCCAAACCCTCAATCAAAACTCAATCTATAAACACTAAAAAATAGATACATTTTATATTTGTTAAAACCAATTTCAAACATAATGTTCCTATTTGGCACATTTTGGTAATTATTTAACTCTCTTTCAAAAGAGTAAATGCATTTTCCACACCACAAAGCTTATTATTTGTTAAAATGGTTTTGTTAATGTTGAAATATAAAATGTAATCTGCCATGATACGCCTCAAAAGTTATATAACTCACTGGTACTCTTTACATCCAGTGTCATTGGAAACTACAACCTAATAGATCTATGATATTATTTTACATTTAATTTTCTACGTATAAAGCTCCGTCTACAGACTTCGTAGTCCATAGAAATTGTATTTGCATCCACACAATTTGTATCCTTAATCATGTGACCCTCTCAACCGATGAGATGGTCGGAGACTTGTACCAATAAAACTAATCAAAATAAAATCGTCTACGGCAAGGATTGACCGCCAAGGTGTTAGCTGATTAATAAAATAATCCCAAATAACTTTTTTGAGAAAACATCCAAGATATACTTGAAATGTAGGTTAAGTACAATCACAATACATATATTTATAACACGATTTGAACTAGTTATCAAACTTAAAATTAGCAACAGATTCTTTCGCTGCCATTGGTGCTTTTATTTTGATGCACGCTGTGATTGGTAGTCCGTATAAACTAGTCCTTAGAAAGTTTAAAGTTGACCAAGTTCTACAGAGTACGGATAAGGACTCTGTAGACAGAACAATCTGATAGTTTGGAATTGTTTTCTTATGGAGCACGGACTTACAGAAACAGAGTCTGTAGATGGGGTTGATGGGAACACACGATATCTTGTGTTAGAATAATTTCAAAACGGGTTTCTCCTCTGCGCAGGACTTTGTGCTGAAAGACCGCTCGTTGTACCGAGACAGGGGTGGTAACTTGGCCACCCAATACTGGATCAACAGTGGGACCCTCCAGGTTCAAGGGAGTGTGGATTATTCCAACAAGCAAGCCAACTCCGCTCAAGATCAGATCAAACTGTTCGCTGTTGATAAACTTGTGGGGTGGGTATTTGTAAACAAAAACTTGGTTGTATCTTTAACTAAATGTTTTTAACAGGTTAAACCCAAGGGAGTATAGGGGTAAAGAGGGCAGGTAACTTTCCAGGTTAATGTTAAACTAACTCATCATCAACTGTTTTCAGCCTGTGACCGGGTCAGTTTAGTAAAATGCCTCCATCTTCCACCATTCTGCCTCCTTTAATCACTTCCATTCTTCTCTTCTCACTCACACACACTTTCTGTTATCTGCTCCTCCCATCATTTTCTTTGGCATTCTCTCCTTCTGCATCTTTATTACATCATGCCCATATCACTTGAGCTACTCTTTTCGGGTGTTGGCTATAACCATAGCCAACCATTGTTAACCTTAATGGCCATTATCAGATGTACTGTAAACTGTTTGCAGGGAAAGAAAAAACTATAAATATTTTTAAAAAATATGTGTTCTACTCTAATTTGTTGAATGAGACTGGTTATCAATAGAGATAGGGTAAATTCGCTTTTGCGAAAAACGCGAAAAGGAAAAAAAAGGGTCGAAAATAGGGTATTTATAAGTTTTCTTTGCGTTTCATGGCATTTGAAAGTGTTTAAAGCGATTTTTATTTCGCAAATTAACGTGAAAAACGTGATTTTGAGAGTATTTTAGCTAAATTATTCTATTTAGCGAAATAGACGCGAATTCCCTGAAAATGCTGTGCATTTAAATAAAATGCTGAGAATTTCTATAAAACGATGTTTTTCAGTGGAAATAAGTGATTAAAAAATCATTGAGTTTCACTCGTCTGTGTGCTTCAGCTCGGGTTTTACTTGCATCCTGTGCCTTCCACAGCCCATCCGGCTAATCGCCCATTCCGTTAGTCGTTGCTTTTATCATAAATCCTTTGTATAGGCCCTAAAAACATTGACGAAATACATTTTTACCTATTTTGCTACAAAATGCTAAATTATGCCACAAAATGCTAAATTTCCAATAATTAATGCTAAAAAAAACTTAAAATTAATGCTATTTCACCCTATCTCTAGTTATCGACCATGTATGGGATAGCAACCATTTAAGGTGGGGATTTAGGAAACGTGAGTTAAGGGCAATGTTTTTGCATTTTTTATGTTCAATTCAGAAAGTGCACATTAAATACCTCAAATAAATAAAAAGGTAGCTAATAGTGATTTTTTTCCATTTTGATTGTTCTAACTAATGTATACTCTCTAATAGATTATTCAAACCATGATAAGGTTTAGCTATCTACTGTATGCCTGTAAAATATTGTATAAAAATGTTTTTTTTTACCACTAGAAAAGTCAATCTGTCCAATTTCACTATTTAACTTGGTTTTCCCACAGCTATGGTTTTGAGCGCCCCCATTGTTCTGAAGCGTTGGAGGCGACAGGAGGTGACGTGGGGTCAGCCCTCGAGCTTCTGGCATCCCGGTACTTCAAAATGGGACTCAAGTTCGACCTGGCTTTCCCTCCCAAGCACTGTACCGTGGAGAGTCCCCCTAAACATTCCGACCAAGAACGGGAGGCCATCTTGTTGACACGCGAGGAAGAGAAGGAATCACTTGCGGCCATCTACGAGGGCGCGTTCAAAGAGAAGATAGCTAACCGTGTGTGGGTGTTGGAACTAGAACTGGATTACTTACTAGAACTGTTTATGGAACCTGGTTCTCGATTGGGTGGACCTACTGTGAACGGTGATTGGGACAGCCGATCGAACTCTAAGCCAAAGACAGTTAAGAAAGATTTTTGTAAGTTTTATGCCAAAGGCCAGTGCAAGTTCTCGTATAACTGTCGGTTCTCGCATGAGTCTCCAGGTGTGATACCAAAAACTGAAGAGAAAGAGAGATATTTATTCGAATTGGAGGTTCGATTTCCTCAAGGTAAGAGAGTAGTCGTATTTTGTTTTTCTTTGGTAATTAACTTCTATATTTATACCTGCTTCAGTGGTCGATGGTTTTAAAGTGTTGCTCTCGGGTTGGACTTGCCTTTGAACCCCAGTTGGGTGTACATTGGTGGTTTTTCCTAAAAAAAATATTTCCCCATGCTCTCCATACAAATGTGGGTACACTCCCTCTAAAATTACACTTTCCTCATTTCTAAACGTCTAGAGTAATTAGTACATAAGTGTATAACTTATATAGATAGCAAGACTCTGTGATTAAAAAAATCTGTAATTTATTAATACTTTGAACAGCAAGTTCATTTTTCATAGGAAGCGCCCTTTCGAAAATACAAACATATTTCTTTGTGGTCAACCTCAATAACATTTTACTACTTTATTAGTGTTATTTGCCTCGGTGGCGTAGTTGGCTAACGCGCTAGTCGTGTTGAGCTCAACCGCCGAGGACGGGGAGATCGAGGTTCGAATCTTGGTCGGGTGAACTTTTTTTTCTTTTCCTAAATGGTTTTCCACTCTCCTTCCACGCAAATGCGGGTTCACTTCCTCTAAATTCAACCCTCCCAATTCCTAATCCATTAGCGTAATTAGCACTTAAGCGTATAACCCGAATGGGTAGTAAGACACGGTGTTAAATAATAATATATTAGTGTTATTTTATAGGTATTGATAATATCTATCTCGGGTGACCTGGTGGTCTAGGGGAAAGGTGTCGGACTTCTGTGCTGGGTGTCCGGGGTTCAATCCTCGATCCCGGCACAGATTTATCTGATTGCCAAACCCTTCCTTCACCTCTGACAAGACGTGTATTAATCACGACTTGTGAATGTGAGGAATGCCAGGCCTCCACCGTGGTTCGGATTCCACGTTAAACTGTAGGTCCTCCATATCATCTCACAAATACCCTACCATTACACATTAGCGTAAGTGCGTATAGCCCGAACAGGTAGTAAGACGTGGTGCTAATAATAATAATAATATCTATCTCAAGTGACAACTGCAAACCACATGACTTGATGTATGTGAAAGTAGATCTAGTAACTTTTTCTGGCTCTCGGATAATGTCCTTCCTAAGAACATTTGACCATGTATGGGTGGTAGGGCACAGCTCTCAACAAAACAATGGGGCTTTAGGTTGGTAAATTATTCAAAAGTTCTAAGCAAAAGGCTTAACTTAAAATTTGTGTGTGTGTGAGAAAGAGAGAGAGAGACAGAGATATATTCCTTGGATCACGGGAGGGCCGAGGAGTGTGTAGAAGAGGGGATTGGGCCGAAGATGTGGAAGAAAATTGGTGAAAGGACAGAAGTAAAGAGAGAGGCAGACCCTGCCAGTGGCGGGAAACCGTACCTGATGATGAGCGTGCTCTGTCCTTAAATTACCTTACCTTTGTAAGGGTTTCACCATCTTGAAAATCTATAGTAGAACACGTACCTTAATTACACAAACATGTCATTAGTTATTACTCGATCTTTCATTATCGCAGTCAGGTATCGAGGAAACCTAATGGCCGACTGCCTCTTATGGCTACCTTGTTTATCGTCTGCCTGATAATTATGGCCGTGTAAATAACATATGTTCTAATTAGAGTTGTGTCGGCTCTAGTATTTTACAAATCCAAATCTTCATTTTACATTTTGAATCCTGAATCTCAAATTCAAATTTAATCTTGTAAAAAAAATCATCATGGGAGGAAATAGGAATATAATAGAATATTATAAAATAGAAATAGTCACTAAATGTTAACATTCATGCATTGAGTTAAGAATTAGATTAATGGCCTGGGGTCTGGTTGTTATGTTCAACTATAATCATGCTGTTACCCGCCTCGGTGCTGTTTTTAGCTAGACTGCCGAGGACGGGGAGATCAAGGTTCGAATCTCGGTCGGGTGAACGAGAGGTGAGAGGGGGGGGGAGGTCCTAAATGGTTTTTCACTCTGGGTTCACGTCCTCTAAATTCAAACTACCCAATTGCTAACCCATTAGCGTAATTAGTATTTAAGTGTATAACCCAACGGTTAGTAAGACACAATTTAAAAAAAAAAAACTATTTTTTTTCAAATCACAATTATCTTCGAGGATTTGATGAAGTAATTTATAGTTTTAATAAATTTTCCAATTCCCAATCATCATCAGCATCATCAACCTTTTACAGCCTGTGGCCAGGTCAGTTTAGTAAAATACCTCCATCTTCCTCTATCCTACCACCATTCTTCCTACTTTAATTGATTGCATTATTCTCCTCTCAGTTGCACACTTTCTCTTATCTGCTCCTCCCATCGCTTTCCCGATAATATCTTTAAAAAACTATTTGATTTGATAAATACAGTTTATAATGTCTTATGACTAACTAATTGGCAAGTACAGCCGACATATCTTTCTTGCGTAGACTCGCAGTATCCAAGGGAGTGTCCCGTGGTGTTCCTGAAGACCAACGCCTTGTTTGTCCCACCAAGTGCTCTCATTCACGTAGGATATAGGCTTGTGCAGGAGGCGCGGACAATCGTAGGAGACAACTCTCAAGGTTGTGTCTTTGACCTCGAGAACTTGCTGAAATATAACACTGACGAGATTAAAGCTGTTGCTTTAGGTAAGTACTCCCTTGAAACATCCACATTTTAGGCCTAGTTATTTATTTTTAGAATATTTTTTTTTCATAAAAAAAATATATATCAATGGTTTGTTACCCACTTCAATGGTCGAACGGTCTAAGGCATCGCTCTCGTGCTCGACTGGCCTGCCGGTGATGAGATCAAGGTTTGAATCCTGTTTGGGTGCATTAAGGATACATTTTTCAAAATGATTTTTCACTCGCCTGCATCCATATTTGGGTACAATACCTCTAAATTCAACCTTATTCATCTGTAACCCTTTAGCATAATTAGTACATAGGTGTACAACTTAAATGGGTGGTTAGACGCGGTGCTAAGAAATATATGTATCAGGGGTGTGTGAAGCTTTGACTTGCCTTCAAAAAAAACTTTTGGCTTCGATGATTACGAATCTTAGCCCATAAAAATATTGCCGGCTAAAATACTCTTATGTTCAATTACTGTCATTCCACACTGTTATATACTTAACAAATCAATATTCATACAGAAAAAATCTGAGGTAATTGAATTGTAAGTTGTAATAACTTTAGTTATTATAATAAAATAAAATATTATAAACACTTGCAATAAAACATTTTATGGCTATTTTAGTGCATGAAATTATATAAATAACCACAATATCTTTTTTTTTTTAAGCAGAAAACAACTAAAAAAATTTTCAAACTTTGGTTCTAGCGAGACTGTATTGTCTCTTGATCATTCTTGTTGACTTTTCTTTCTCGCCAGGCAAGTTGGAGGCGTTTCCAGATCCTGCCGAGTCTTTGTTCCCTCCCCCCCTTTCCGAGGAGATTACTTCAGTCCAAGAGACAAATACACAGGGTAAAGAAAGGCAGACGACAACACGAGCTCCTAGAGCTGAAGTGTCCTTGGACGCTCTACAAAGGTAGGGGTGTATGAATATTAAAAACTTAAATATTAACTTCCTACACTGAGTATCACCTCTGAGGGAACGACAGGTCTTATGGAGGAAAGCTTTATTTTCGCCCTCTTTCTCTCTTGGTTAACTGTTGCCAAATCTCCTCGCTTTAAATTTTACCGGAAGGGGGTGTGTCGAGGTGAGAAGAAGCTACTGGCAAACATCGACGGATTGGTGTTGCTAAATTTGTTTTATTTTTAAGGGCAGATTGAGAAAATAAGAGAATGACAGCGCTGTTTCCTTAATAGAAACCATACATTTCTCTCAGAGATGATATCCAGTGTAACACTTCAAATTTGAAATTAAATTATGAATGGTTAAAAAAACAAATTATTCATAAGTGTAAACTTTCTAAACTTTAACTAAATTATTTATAGTTGTTTTTCCACCTTTCATAAGTTCATTTTTTGTATTATAATCTGTTTTACATACACTTGGGTATTTCGACGCTGCTTGGAGTCTTCCTCAGGAGCTAGTCTCAGCAGAAAGTTGGCTTCAGCTAAACCTCGGCTGTTTCAGAGAGGATGTTAGCTTGGCTCGCAAGTTCCGAGAAAAGAAGAACCTGCCTCGATACAACAATTTCTGTGATAAACGGCGCGAGCTACCGGCGTGGGGCAAGATGCAGGAGATTGTCAGAACCGTGGCGGATAACCAGGTTGTCGTCATAAGTGGAGAAACTGGTTGTGGTAAAAGTACTCAAGTAAGTAAGGTTTTGTTGGATTTAATACATGATTCACTGAAATATTTGATTTTCTAGTATCCTAATGCTAAATTAATAGAAAATTGTCAGCCTTAATAAAATAATCGATATAAATTATTGAATTGTGTTATTTTAAATCAAATATCTCAACATAATTTTTTATGAAATAATCAAAATAATTTAGTTTATAATCTTCGTATGGATTAATTTGACGTAATATTGGCTTCACAAATCCAAACATGCGCTTGAAAGAATCGGAACAGAGATGTACCCACCCTGGCTATCTTAGGTAAACATCTCATTTTAGTTGGTCACTAGAGGATCAATGCTTGAATTCTGTCAAAAAACTTAAAACAAATAGAATAGAACGAAATCCGCTTCAGTGGTATAATGGTCTAAAGTCGTTATTCTTGCATTAGACCAGACTGCCGATGTCTGGGAGATTTGTGTTTGAATCCCCCAGTTGAATATATTGTGGGTGGTTTTCCTTAAATGGTTTTCGACTTTCTCTCCATGCAAATACAATAGGGGTGGTCAGGCAGAAAATATTTATATCGGGCGGGCATTACAAAATTACACTCGGGCATGGGCAGATTCGGGTGGGCATTTCATTTTGCAAACAACTTTATGACAGGCCTTTAAAATTTCAAATTATAAGTTTAACAGTTTAATTTAATTTAAAAAAAAATAAAGAAACAACTTCGTCACAGGCTTATTAAATTTCAAATTACAAGTTAAAACAGTCACGTTTGAGTAAACATTTTTTTAAAGGGTTAGTTTATGCTCTAGAATTTATAGTTAATATAGTTATTATGCACGAAACTTGGAACATACAGAAATCGAAAACGTGTTTACTTGAAGCAAAATGGCCGTTTCCTATTAACTGTTCATTTGATGCATACTTTTTTATTTATATCCTAACAAATCTGGCTAGTAATAATAAATTAAAGAAATGTAAATAAAACTAATTCAAATTAAGTTTTCGCAAGCATAGAGCCTTAAAATCTTAATGTGGAAATATTGAATTTGTTATGTTGTTGGCATTGACAGAAAAAATTAAATCGCAGGAATCTTGATTTTGCTATGTTGTAGGCTTGTAACCTGTGAGAAACGTTATCGTAGTTTTGTTGAAAGCAAACATAATAATTTACAAATTAATAAAAAAATAATACCATTGTTTAATATTAGTTGAATTGAAATAATTCAACTATGAATATCATTTAAAAGGGTTACCTGGCGGTCTAGGGGTAAGGTGTCAGACTTCTGTGCTGGAGGTCCGGGGTTCAATCCTCGGTCCTGGCACAGATTTATCTGATTGCCAAACCCTTCCTTCACCTCTGACAAGACGTGTATTAATCACAACTTGTGAATGTGTGGAATGCCAGGCCTCCACCGTGGTTCGGATCCCACGTTAAACTGTAGGTCCTCCATTTCATCTAGCAATCACCCTACCATGACAGTGTAAGTGCGTATAACCCGAACGGGTAGTAAGACGTGGTGCTAATAATAAAAATATCATTTAAACACTATTTTTTCAAAGTTTGAATAAGAGGTTAGTGCTAACATGGTATTATATACTTACCAAGTTCTTAAGATGCCTGATCGAAATACGGGCATAAAATTACTCGCCTAACATTCTGGGATTTTTAGGTGCCCGATTTATTGCCCGAAATTTCGAGTGCCAGACCACCCCTAAAATACAGGTACCTCCATATTAAACCTTCCTCGTCTCTAACTCTTTAGCGTAATTAGCACATATGCATATAACCTGAACAGGTAGTAAAATGCAAAGCTGAAATAAACTAAAGTATTTGGGGCTATGAGGGGATTCTTTCAATCTCAGACACCCCCAGCTCAGAAGTCGAGAAATATCTAATAGCTCTCCCCGTTGATTTCTTTGGACATTCAATCTTTAGGGGAGGGCGGGTCGCCACCCGTTGATTTCTTTGGACATTCAATCTTTAGGGGAGGGTGGGTCGCCACCTCCTTTCTTGTTATTCCCCATTTTCTTCTCTGTTTTTCCTTTAAACCTTTTTATCTACCCCTCTTCCACCCACCCCATCCTTTTTATACGTGCTACAACTGTAACAACTTGACCACACACACGCGTACACGCGTTATTGTTGAGGAAGTGTGGGAAACCATCGGTACACCCGACCGCTATTTGAACCCCGACTTACCCATCATTGGCAGTCTCAGTATATTATGAGATTGAGGCTCTTAGGCCATGTTGGCAGTCCACAGAGTCTAGCGGGTCATGATCTAAACATGTGACTAAGCCCTTATGTGGTCCCTCACGGTGCATAGGTGCCCCAGTTCCTACTGGATGATTGGCTGCTGTCTTACAACCCACAGAACAGGAGGCACGTAGAGATTGTATGCACTCAGCCGCGCAGACTGTCTGCCATAGGAGTGGCCGAGAGAGTGGCTGACGAAAGGGCGGAGAGGGTCGGTCAGTCGGTGGGCTACCAGGTGAGGACATTTTACAAAATAAAGTAATATCTCTTTGACTTTTCAAATCTGGATCAAACAAAGATTCGTATTCGATTCGAAATTCTGAATCTTAATATATGAAAACATTCTAATTGTATTTGATATTTCAAATCCACATAGATCTTAGATGGGATCTAATTTGAAAATCTAATCTAGAAGTCAATATTTTCATATTTACATTAAATTTTTACAGAAACTAAAATTATTTTGTCACATAAATATAAATAACAATTTTTTTAAATAAATAAATAAATATATATATATAGACAACAATTTATTCTTGATAGAATGCTAAGATCACGATCAACGTAAGGTTCACTTGATGTAAAGAAACACATTTTGTGATCAGAATTGATGATACGTGAAGTAAAAACTCTAGCTAAACACAGAAAATGAATTCTTATTTTTTAAAAATCAATTGTTCACTAAAATGAAGTCAAAGTATTTGGGGTTGATTTGGTTACAAGTACTTGCAATAGAAGTTTTACTGAATGTACAAAATTAATAATGGAAGCAATTAAGGAGGAAGAATGGTAGAAGGATAGAGAAAGAGGGAGGTATTTTACTAAACAGAAACATTTGATGATGAGGATGAGGATGTATTATCATTAGTGATAAGACATGTTTATATAAATCCACAGGATATTATATTAACCTGCCTGATAAACTCCTCTTTATGAATTGAAACTAACGTCTTTGGGCTTCAACTGACGTTTCAGCTGTGTTTACGACAAATCCCAAATGATGTCTGTTGTAACTACAGTCAAAACATCAAAAATTAATATTCCCTCACTGCAGACATACACTGGCCATTAAAGTCTTCAAAATAAATCCTCTTTTTGAGTTGTTAAATTTGCAAAATTTGCTAAGTTGTTAGAGATATTTTCAAACGTTTCTCTTTTTAGATCCGCTTGGAGAGCAAGATTTCGTCTATGACTCGTCTGACATTTTGTACGACGGGTATCTTGCTTCGCCGACTGGAGGGGGACCCCCACTTGTCCATGGTGTCGCACATCATTGTGGATGAAGTGCACGAACGCAGTGAAGAAAGGTTAGTGCCTTGTAATATGTAAACATTTTCAAACATATAACTTGACCTTTTAATACATAATAACATTGTGCGAAGCTTTGAAAACTTTGACTTTGCTTCAGGTATTTGTTAGCTTCGACTTTGATTTTAAAGTAAAGTAAGGAATTGACAATTGCAAAGCCTTACCAATAAAAATATTTAAAGCTAAAATTCACTTTAATATTTAGATAACAAAAATCTAAAAGAATAAAAATACATATTGTAAAATTAACTGTATTTACCAGTTTTGGATGAAATGTGTTAGTCACGTTTGTATGGGTGGTTGGACACCCGAAATTTTGGGCATCTCAAGAATTTGGTAACTATATAATACCATGTTAGCACTAACTTCTAATTCAAACTTTGAACAAAAAAATAGTGTTCAACTGATATTCATAGTTGAATTATTTCAATTCAACTAATACTAAACAGAGGTATTATTTTTTATTAATTCGTAAATTATTATGTTTGCTTTTAGCAAAACTACGATAACATTTCTTGCAGGTTACAAATCTACAACATAGCGAAATCGAGATTCCTACATTTTAATTTTCTATGTCAATGCCAACAACATAACTACATTTCCGCATTGAGATATTTAGGGCTTATGCTTGCGAAAACTTCATTTTAATTTGTTTTCTTTACATTTTTTTAGTTTATTATTACTAGACAGATTTGTTAGAAACAGAACTTTGACAAAGCAAAGCAAAATCTGCTATAGTATTAACTATAAATTCTTGAGCATAAACTAATCATTCTAATTTTTTTTAATCAAATGTGACTGTTTTAACTTGTAATTTGAAATTTAATAGACCTGTGACAAAGTTGTTTCTATCTTAAAAAAAAACTAAATTAGACTGTTAGACTTATAATTTGAAATTTAATAGGCTTGTGACAAAGTTGTTTGCAAAATGAAATGCCTGCCTGAATCTGCCCGTGCCTGAGCTTAATTTTGTAATGCCCGCCTGATACTAATATTTGTTGTCCGACCACCCCTACACGTTTGCAATTTAATATTTTTTAAATGAGATTTAATACAATGTAATGTAACTATGTAACATTATAATATTCTTTTCTAATATTAAACATCTTTTAAAATATTTGAACGCTGATTCGGCTCCAGGGATATTTAATAATATTCAATACATCTCCACTTTGAATTGAAAAAGTATACTTCGTATATTCATAATATAATATATTGTAGCACTGATAATATCATTGCTATATTTTATGATCTATCAATCTTTGTAGCCTAATGAGGATACTGGTAAGTGGAGGAGGTGACATAATGATAAGTTACATACACTGTATTCACCACAAGACAGTGCTAGAATAATGAAGTATCGTAGACTACTGTGGGCAGGATTTGCAGGGCATTGACTGGCAAACCCAATAGGAAGAGATCGTTGGGAAGTCCTAGACGCAGATGGGAGGATAACATTACAATGAACCTGAAAGAGATAGGGTGTAATGAGGTGGACTGGATATAACCTACTCTGAAAGATAGAGATATACGCCATTCACGACCTAAGTTTACTTGGATGACAGCTCAAAAAGTAACTAGAAAATAGTCCCTAAAATATCAC
>CABFWB010008891.1:0-15522 GCA_902151455.1 Timema bartmani
CCGTCGTATCGCGTCAACAAGGGCAGGTTTTGGTGAGTGTACCCATTTCCTTCACGTATGGTTGTAACTAGGTTACAATAGTAGATTAGACTACCAATGAGGGGGAGATTGAGGTTACAATCCTGGTCGATTATAATGAGGGTGGTTTATCCAAAATGGGGTTTCACGAAAATTTAGGTACACTTCCTCTAAATATAACTCTCCTAATCCCTAAAACTGGTAGCGTAGTTAGTACATTAAGCATATATAACCCGAACGGGTAGTAAGACACTGTGCTAAGTAAAAAACTTTGGGGTACACGGTTAAGGAAATTTATATCTTGGGGTACACAAATGAAAAAGGTTGAATACCACTGGTTTAGGGCACTATTGTAGGCCCACTATTGGTTCTAAGTAAGAACTGAAACATTGTCACCAAGAGCACACATGTTATGATTGTAAGTGTGTTAGGAGGCTATCAACATGTTGTTAAATGATAGTTGCATGTTTCTTGACCAAACAATTGGTTAGTCAACGTTTGCTTGTAGTTTGAGAAACCTGGCAGACAAAATGACTCGGACTACCCAGAGATGGCAAAGGAAGCAGTTTTGAAAGCCCTACATGATGCTAAGTTGCAGCATACTGATATAAAGCAGGCGTGTGTGGGTTATGTTTACGGTATGTAATTTAATGCTTCAAATACACTAAGAAAAATCAAATAGCTCACAGTTATAGCATGTTTTTCAAACCAAATATTTACAAGAAAATGTTCATCTCATCCGCTTGTATGATATATAAATATTAAACCATAAAATATATGGGTTGTTTAATATTTTATTTATACCTTGTTATAATCAATGTTAAGATAAGGTCCAATAAAAATACCAACATGCTAATTGTGTCATAATTAAGTAAGCAAATATTGATATTCTTTAGGAATTAGTTAGTACTAATTTTGCGTGGCATTAACTGTCATGCAACCACTTCGGTGGGTGCGTGGTCTTAACGCGCTACTCTCATGTTAGACTAGACTGCCGAAGATGAGGATATTGAGGTTTGAAACTCGATTGGGTGTTCTGAGTGTGGTTTTTCAAAATGGTTTTCCACTCTCTCTCTCTACATAAATGTGGGTACACATCATATAAATATAACCTTACTAATCCTTAAAACAATTAGTACATAAGCATATAACTTGGAACTAGTAGTAAGACCCGGTGCTAAAAATAACTGTCATATGTAAGATTTCCACTTTCTCTTTAAATTAGTTTGTTCAATAAGGCCATGAGGGGTAAACTTTCAGCGCAGTTTGAAACTATTGCCATATGTCAATTAAATTATATCTTTTAAGTAAATATCATCGGTTATAGAAATGGACTTCACCCTATTATCAATTGCGTGCCTCCCTTATCCAAAAAAGTATCTCAAGTACTAAAAAAAAATTTGGTAAATAAATTTAAACTATTTTCTATGGTAATTCTAGTGTTTGTTTTTTAAACTAGTTAACTTAAGAGATAAATGTGTTATATTAATTAAAACACATTTCATCAAGAATATTTATTTATATATATTTAGATGTCAGACTCCAAAAATCTATACACATATTTTAGTTCAGTAAAATATTTACAAACTTCGGATGTCACTTATGTAAATATAATATCAGTCAAGGTTTAAAAAGAGAGAAAACATGAATGAAAACACAAAACTCATATTTGTATGTAATTACATAAACTTAATTGTATAACTATTGAGATCCTTGGGCTTGTAACAATTTTTTCATATTTAACCTAAATTAAGTTAACTTGAAGAAAAAAAAAATCTGCTAATATAAATAATTTTTGTTTATCCATTATTAATGTGTTAAATACTCCTAGGGGTAAGTGTACCACAGGTTGAAAGTCATTCAGTTAAAGAAACAAAAATTTTTCCCCAAACACATAAGATAATTGAAAGAATCGCACGATCTAGTTGAAACATTTCCTGCCACAAAGTAATATTCTTCCGCCTCGGTGGCGTAGTTGGCTAACGCGCTAGTAGTGTTGAGCTCGACCGCCGAGGACGGGGAGATCGAGGTTCGAATCTCGGTCGGGTGAACTGGGGGTGGTTTTTCCTAAATGGTTTTCCACTCTCACTCCACGCAAATGCGGGTTCACTTCCTCTAAATTCAACCCTCCCAATTACTAATCCATTAGATTAATTAGTACTTAAACGTATAACCCAAACGGGTAGTAAGACGCGGTGCTAAATATTAATTAATTAACCTTCGTATACTCGCGCCCAACAGCATCACACATATACTCGCGCACGGTGTCTCAGACCGAGATTTTATCTCGTCTGTATTTTAATTATATACTTTTTAAGTATTATTGGTATTTATTATATAGAAGGAGGTATAAATGAATTTTAAAAAAATATTATAACTTTAACTTTATTTGGTTGAAACAGACTTTTAACTCAGTCTCTTAAAAAAGAACATATTTTTTTTGGTACTCTAGCTTTAATAACAAAAATAAACTTTTTCATGTGTTAATTATAAAAAAAACTGAAATCTAATAATTGAAAGTATCAATAATAATAAAATATTATTAAAATAAGAATTAATCATTATTAGGGTTGTTTGTGTAGCAATCAGAACATACCATAACTGTGTGTTCAAGACAAAAATATTTTTTGCAGTTATGTCGGATCTTTTTATTTTACGAACAGAATTAACAATGACCTGCTTGATGATTACCTGATGATGAAGGTTCTGGATTATCAAGTTTACATATTTCTAACAGCCTTTGTATCAGTGTTTTTGGCAAACTTGAAATTAATGCCCGCTTTTTTAGATGGGGCATTATGAGATCGTATGAAAGCGTCTCTAGAAACTTCTTGCGGCTTGTTTTTATGTTGAAATTGTTAAGACCATATATTATATAATAATTTATCCCCGCAACATTCATAAGGCTGTAAAAAATAACCATAAGCCATCGATTAGCTCAGCAGTTATCCTGCCTCATCAGTTTAAAATTGTTGTGTGCTTCGTTTTGATAAACTCTATCTAAAGTTATAATATACATTAATTATACACGATTCTGTAGAATGTTATATCAAATGACTCTATTATGGTAATAACTCATCATTAACCAGTTCCTTCCACTATTTTTCCTAATTTATTTTACTCCCTTCTCCTCTCACTCGCACACTTGTTTTTATCTGCTCATGTCATCTCTTTTTGGTCTCTGTTGCGGGTTTATTCCTACATACTTCATCTCCATTATTCTCTTTTATGGTAGCAACTATATTTATATACTAATTTCAGGTGATTCAACTTGTGGTCAGCGAGCCCTTTATTTAGTTGGGATGACAGGCATGCCTATATATAATGTCAACAACAATTGTTCCACTGGTTCAACAGCATTGTTTGTAGCCAAACAAATTATAGAATCTGGCAATGCTGACTGTGTACTTGCATTAGGCTTTGAAAAAATGGAACGTGGTTCATTATCTGCAAAGGTGGGTCACTTAAGTTCTAAGTGTTTCATTTAAGCTCAAGATCATTAAAGTTATTTTTTTTAAAGGAAATTAATGTCTACAAATTCAGGATCGATAACATATCACTGTCAATTTAATCACTTCTTTTTAGAAAAGTTACCTTTGATCATTTCTCTTTAGAAAAGTTACTTTTAATCATTTCTTTTGATCTTTTTTTTTTTCTAAATGGTATGAATACTAAAATTGAAACTAACAAATTTTTTTTTATATATTATTTACTTTTATTTACCTGTCTGATTTAGTTTCTTGATAGAACAAATCCATTGGACAGACATGTTGAAACTATGGCTGATATCGCAGGATTTACTAATTCACCAGTTGCAGCACAAATTTTTGGTAATGCTGGAGCTGAACACATGGCAAAATACGGTACAAAACCTGAACACATGGCCAAAATAGCCTACAAGAATCACAAGCATTCAGTGAACAATCCGTGAGTAAATATGAATTTATTATATCAATAGAAAGTGAAAAACTAAAGTCAATAATAACAGTGTTTGTATAATTTATTCAATGTTTTTTTAATCCAGGCACCTTCTATTAATTTATCTCTATACACCAAACCTCATGATTGTAGTTAATTAAAAACTATACATATCCTGATTTATAAATTCCCACTTAGAGGTGGATCGGTGCGGTAAGAATATTTTTACTAACCCCCTAAGACATAAACCTAAAATTCCTAATCTTTTTTTCATGTGTAACAAACATATCACTAAGCTATTTCAATTAAAAGTTTATTTGGTTCTTATATTGACCATGATGTTTTGATATGAATAAATGTTAGTACTTGCAAACATTATGTAAATATTTTAATTTTCCTCCAGCCATTCAAATATATATGCTACTCAACTTCACAGGCAGTATTTTGCTATTGTTTACAGAGCTAATTGCATAATGTAATGTGAACATTGGAGAAGCATTACTCGAATGTCAATAATCAACCACAGTGTTTCAAACTAGTTCATACTTAGCTCAGCTGAATAAACATTAATCGAAGCATGTGTAGAGATGTAAATTATCCCTACTTGGAGGATCTGTTGCTTCTTGATTGGTGTGGTTGTATGTTAAGGGGACAACCTGGTGGTTAAATAAGATTGATTCACCGTAAGCAAGTACGCATGCATATATTCTGTCGCAGATGTCACTCTAACTCAAAAGAGTCATCACTTATTTGTCAGTGCAAATAATGTTTAAAGAAGTGTTAAAAGACAGCCATGCATTGGCATAGGTGTAGAATAGAGGAGTTATGTAGACTTTCCAGGCATTGAACACACACACACTTACAAAAGAGCTGATTACTTACATGCCAGTGTTACTAATTCAAATTATATTCAATCTACCGACTATATCATCACAACTTGTATACGTCTTAATGTGCAAACTAAATTTTTTATACTAAACAACACAAAAAAACACTTTCCAACAACTGTCTTCTCTGTCGCACCATGACTTCCCCACAAGCCATCCTGACAAAATCTCCCACAAGATATTTAGGGGGTAGCGCCACTACAATTTTTATTTTGATAAAATATTTAATTCACATATATACATTTTTGTGGCATTTATTAATGTTTACATTGTCATATATAATAATTATGAATAATGTCTGCAATTTAAAAAAATCCTATCTTAAGATTTTAAATCAGTAGATCTTAAGATTTTAAATTGATATCCCTGAGTCCAAGAAAAGTAGGGTTTTTTTAGTATTATGTGTGCGTTTGTTGAATTTGATCGATTATTTTTCATTTTTGCTTACAAGTGTATATTATTAAAAATGTTCTATGAACATGAGTATTAAAGTTAAGAATATTTCATGTGTAAAACATTGAATTCAATATAAACTTTACCTTAAACTGCAATGTTGTGGAATTTCATAATAAGAGTACAAACTCCTATTGCCAGAAAACCTGCAAGTCCACAGGGTAATACTGAATACACAACACACAATTTTTTAGACACATCAGGATTAATTTCCATGGCATTTTTGATGCATTCTCTAGTCAATTATTTTGCAGGCCAGCAATTTATCTGTTAAGTGTACAAGCCTTGTATAAAAGCTTCCGTTCATGTTTGTTGAATTCTTTGTAGTGGGGAATATTCAAAGTAGTTTGGCATAGGCAAAGTGTTGCAATATCCCCACAGTTAATTTTAGCATTAGAAGGTAAATTTGATCATGAAAACGTTTATAAAGTCTGTTCACCGTAGGAATTGTTTTCTGAAAGGCCTTTTTCCCTACCAGAAATCTATTATATAGTATGATATTGGTAGGAAAAAAGACCTTTCAGAGAGTAATTCCTACTGTGAATGGCTTTCAGAGAGTAATTCCTACCGCGAATGGAGTTTACACTATATTTGATTTATATTTTATATTTAGAATTATTCTTTTAGGTACTCCCAGTTTCAGGATGAGTATACGTTGGAACAAATCTTAAGCTCTCCACAAATCTTTGGACCTTTAACAAAATTGCAATGTTGTCCTACCTCTGACGGTTCTGCTGCTGCCATTCTTGCATCAGAAGATTTTGTGCACTTGCATGGGCTTGAAAGTCAAGCTGTTGAGATTGTAGGCATGGAAATGGCGACAGATTTACCATCCACATTCAGTGACAACAGTTGCATGAAAGTAGTAAGTATAATATTATTACTTGTTAATAATTTATATATTTCATAATATTTTAATTGCATCAAGAACAGAGTTCTTGGTTTGTAAGTTGTTTTTTTAACAATAACGGGTATCTTTAACACATTTTCTTGACACTAAAACACTTAATTTTACTAAAAGATAAAATTGTTTTGAAATTTGTTGATATTTTTTAAAATCTCAATCTTAATTTGTATGGACTAAATGCTCTTTTGTTGTACTTCACTAATAATTATCCAGCATATTTAATTAATTTGAATATTTTATCACCCATTTTGGTGGGTAGCCGCATGATCTAAAAGGCGCTACTCTTACAATAGAGTAGACTGCTGAAGGTGGGGGTATCGGGGTTCGATCCCAGTTGGGTGTATTGAGGGGGTCTTTTCACTATATCTCCACACAAATGCGGCTTCACTTCTTTTAAAATCAACCTTCCCAATCCTTAACACATTAGCACATTGGCATATAACCCGAACGGCTAGTAAGACTTGGTGCTAAAAAACTAAGTTCTATTTTCAGTAATATCTATTTATGATTGACTTTGTTTTTAATCTATAATGTTAAAAAAAAGTCTGAATAGACATACTATTTCCTGTTTTTCAACAGCACACAATAACATGACTTCAAATTGTCACATATTTGGTACTTCTATCGTTACATATTCAATCACATGTGTATCTACAAATGGTTGGAAATTCTCACATAACATGGCTTCTCTTGTTTTCAGGCTGGGTATGATATGACTAAAACTGCTGCAGAAAGACTTTTTAGAAAAAGTAACTATAAACCTCAAGATGTGGATGTGGTTGAGCTACATGATTGTTTCTCAGCAAATGAATTGATCACTTATGAAGCCTTGGGTCTTTGTGAGCCAGGCAAAGCAGGAGAGTTTATTGATTCGGGAAATAATACATATGGAGGGAGTGTGGTTGTAAATCCTAGTGGCGGACTGATTTCCAAAGGACATCCTCTTGGTGCAACAGGTAGAACAAATAAAAATAAATTTTCTGGCAACATGTAAATATGTGTTAGCAGACATGTTCTGTCAATATTAAATACTGAAAGGCTATTTTACTATATTCAGTAAAATCCCTTTTAATGTTTGAATACATTAGTGATAAATTATTCATTCGGCTTCTCATAGAACTACACGGATCCAATTATCAATAATATATCCATACAAATTATTTTAAACCACATGTTAACACACAATTTGGGAAATTCTTAGAACTTGAAAATGGTCTGAGTTGCACTCAGCAACAGAGATTTTATATCTTTATAAAGATAGTTTTGAGTACTATGGCAATCCAAACATCTCTTTTGTTACTTATGTATAATAAGACAGTGTAGAAACACTGCACAATAATCCAAAGTAATTGATAGCAAAGGAAGCCAACCAGGATATAAAAAACACTACTCTCTTAATTTTTTCTCTTCTCAAACTATCTTTACTATATTTTTTTTTGTATCTAGGCCTAATCTAACTCTCCTTTCAGGTTGTCTTCCTTCACTATCAATTACTTTACATTATTGTACAGTGTTTCTACATTGTCTTGCTATACATTTCCAAGCCATTAGGCACTAATTCATTTTACTATCTTTTGTTACTTAGTAATGTTTAAATTATATTAGTTTTGAATATCATGGCAGCCCAAACATCTATTTTGTTACTTAGTAATGTTTAGCTTATATTAGTTTTGAATACCATGACAGTCCAAACATCTCTTTTGTTACTTAGTAATGTTTAGATTATATTAGTTTTGAATATCATGGCAGCCCAAACATCTCTTTTGTTACTTAATAATGTTAAGCTTATATTTTGAACAAATCTATCTACAGTGGCCCCTAAAAGCGTTAAACCAAAAAGGAAAACCACCAGATGTTCATATAGAATTAGATTATCCTAAAATCTTATTTTAGCTTTTTAATGCTTGAGATGGGCGCTAGGAGGTGCAAGATACTTGACCACCATGCTCATAGCTTACCGCGGCAGACATATGTTACTTCATCCCTCTTAGAAATTATATTTTGTGTTCCACATCTTTCTTCCTATCAGATTTATCTGCACATTTAAACTAATAGGGGAGAATGAGGCAAGTAGAATTTAGACAATGTGTATGTAGCCTTATTTGCATGAAGGAGAGGGGGATTTTTTTTAGCACCGCGTCTTACTACCTGTTTGGACTGTACACATAAGTAATAATTATGCTAGTTGGTTAGAGATAAGGAAGGTAGATTTTAGGGGAAGTGCACCCTCACTTGTGTGAAGGGAGAACATGGAAAAACACTTTGGAAAAACCACACTCACTACACTCGACCAGGATTCGAACCCCAATATCCCTGTCATTGGCATTATAGTTTAACATGAGAGTGACGCCTTAGACCATGCGGCCACCGAAACATTTAATAGGGGGAATTAATAAGTAAAAAAATATCCTAAGTACACCCATCTATGTATGATTCAAGCTCTGACTCCCCTGTCATTGGCAAATCAGACAGGACAAGCCTTTGTGCCCAATGGTGTGGGTCCTAAGAGTGGTTAAAAAAAATTTGACAATTTTAAAAAGTATACTATAAATAGTGATTCACTGGTTTCACAAGTTATAATAACCTCACCAGGTAGTAAGATGCGGGGCTAAAAGAAAAACTAGACAGTCATATGAGTTGTACACCTCATATGAATGTATGGTTATACTAAGTTTCATCCTTGTACATTAATTACTTTACCTTAACAATGGTAAGCAAAAAGCATAAAATATCAAGTTTAACCCCGTATAACTCAATGTAATGATTTGAAATCATTGAATCATAATTTATAATTATTGTTAAAATTGTCAAATAATGTTGAATAACATCAGGCGAATTTACTTATTTTAATTATTGGTTCAGCACAGCTTGCCTTGTGTTGAAGTGTGTGTAAAATGTTGACAGGCTTGGCTCAGTGTGCAGAATTGTCATGGCAGCTTCGTGGATTAGCTGACAAGCGCCAAGTTGCAGGGGCTCAATTGGCATTGCAACATAATATTGGCTTGGGAGGGGCTGTTGTCGTTGCACTCTACAAGTTGGGATTTCCTCATGCACATGCTAGAAAGTAAGAAATAATTAGAGCTATTATAAAGAATAAGTATCTAAAGCAGAGTTCGGTAACCTTTTAAGCATGAAGATCTATTTTCCAAAACATCTTTTACTCTGGGGGCGTCAAGAAAAATGTTGATTTTTATATTTGAAGGTTCTCCTTTTATTTATATATTTATTAGTGACAAGTTGATAGGTGGGCTTATTGTTAAAAACTTATTTATGAAGATAGTAATGGGATAATAAATTGAGGACTAACGATGAATAGATAACAAAGAAGTTAAATTTCAAATAATACTCGACAACCATCCTGTTACTTATCAAACAAAACTATTTAACAAAAATGTACAATATATAGAAGGCGGGTGCCTAAAATCTGTCAAAAGGGCGCTAGTTGGAACTGCGTTGTCGACCCTTGGTCTAAAGGAATGCAAAATATCTAGTCTCTTTTAAAATGACTACATTATACTTTATTGCAGTAGTGAACAATTTTCAACCAAACTTAGATTAATAAATCTCTTTTGAACTAGAGTCAACCAACCTTATTATTAACTCATGAATCTTCTTCGACTAATACCTTCAATTTATGTACTATTTTCATGAAAAAACAATGTCAAACTCTAAAGGTAATATGACATTTAGCTCCACATATTAGGAAAACAAACAGTATGCTATTCTTGTGATTAAGGTTGCTGTCATCCAAATAATTACAACTCCAGTAATTTTAATTTTTTTTTATGTCCATTATATGTTTCCAGCCTGTTGTCAGTTTTTTATTCAAGCCATATATTTTCCACTACCAGCCTGCTAGGCTGTCGTATCTTCATATGTCTTAGAATCTAACTTAAGACTAGGACAAGCACGACATCCAGTCACTGGCCATTAATTTTTCATTGTGAAAGGGTAAACCCACATTTCACCAATGATAAATTTTTCAGCCATGCCGGGAATCGAACCCGGAATCCCAAGCTCAATATAAAGACATGCTACCGACTGAGATAAAGTATCAGATAGTAATTTTAATATAGAATATTAAGATAACTCTTCAAGCAGTACACTTCGAAATTGAAATGTTAAAATGACAATACTGGAATGTTTAAATATTCAAAGTGTGTCTAAATATATCATGTTTTAATTTAAAAAATATAAATTAATACTTCATTTTTTTAACATTAATTTTATTGTTTGTTTAGCAAGTATTTATGACTAAAATGTGTCTTAGGAGTATACACCCCAATTATATTTACTGGATGCAAAGAAAATATATATTTTAGATATTACATTAGGAATGGACCTTCAAATCCTTAGGAACATTCGAGAAAATTTCAGATTTCAAACTCATCCTTAAAAGGATTAAAAAATTTTTTTTTTTATAATTTTCCAAGTGAAATTTGTTTTAGAGATCCAACACTGCTTAATGGTGGCACAGAACCAATTATAATTATAGTATAATGCTATGCAGATTGTTTGTCCCGCGATTGAGCACTAATTAAAATGATAGTGTTTAATATTGGTTTTTATAGCCCCATGATCGAGCACTAATTAAAGCAGTACAGATTGCAATCGTGATAATGCCCTGTGATTGAACACTATCAATAACGATATTAAATAAACAAGACTTTTGATGTTGCACACAATTTATTAAGATGATTACACCTTCGGTACGAAGATGTTATATGAAATGATACAATTTTCGTTGAACTACAGATTATTTTCTGTGTACTCTCTGTATTTAAGTTAGTGACACTCTCGTAATATTACACATTCTCTAGATTTATGCTACCGGCACTGTCTTTATTACCAAGTTTTATGAATATATGTCGCCGGCACTGTCTTTTATTACAGAGTTTTATGGATATATGTCGCCGGCACTGTCTTTATTACCGAGTTTTATGGATATATGTCGCCGGCACTGTCCTTATTACCGAGTTTTATGGATATATGTCACCGGCACTGTCCTTATTACCGAGTTTTATGGATATATGTCACCGGCACTGTCTTTATTACCGAGTTTTATGGATATATGTTGCCGGCACTGTCTTTATTACCGAGTTTTATGGATATATGTCACCAGCACTGTCTTTATTACCGAGTTCTATAGATTTATGTCGTCGGCACTGTGTGTGTTCATACGCACAAACAGCTTATATATGACCTACCCCTTGCCTCTTGGACCCCTTGTTACCAGTGTCAAAACCAACTAATAGAAAGACTCCTGGGAATACGATGTTGTGAAGGCTAGCTTCCTATTGGGTATAGGGAACCAGCATCATAAGAGCTTTTCAATATTACGGAGTTGATAAAAAAAGTTTAATGCGTATTACATTAACATTATTTCTGAAAACGCGTGATTTTCCATGGATGAAGTATTAAACGGATAATTTACTGATAGCACTTTAAAGAAAATTACACTTCATCCGTGACTTTTTGAATATTTTAGAGGGGTCCAAAACAGTATCATTACACTAGGATGAACTTAACAACCCCTGATGAATAATTTAACACTTAACTTAATGTATGAAAGTTCAAATGAATGGATTATAAAAAAAAATGTTGGTCATTTAGCTACTATTTGTATTTTCTATTATACTATTATGTTTACATTTCATTTTATGTTCATAATTTTTTCCAAGATTTGGATTCGGGATTTGATTGTGAATTAGAGATTTGGATTTGTAAAATAGTGGATTTGACCCACCTCTATATTACATATGTACAAATATTTCGCTAGAGTACCAAGGTAGAGTTTATTATTGTTTTATCAAATAGAATGTAAAGCAGTAACATACATCTTTAAAAATGTAACTTTAATAATTTGTCTTTTTCTTTTTTATATAATAGTTCTGGGCTTAGTATTCATGCTACCACTGCACTCGATAAAGATGCAGAAGGTTTTAATGCTTCAGCCATGTTCAGAGTTCTAGAGATTGCAATGAAGGAAGATAAAGAAAATTTGATAAGCAAAGTCCGAGGAATATACGGTTTCAAAGTAAAAAATGGTCCTGGAGGAAAAGAAGGTTATTGGATAGTCAATGCCAAGACAGGAAAAGGCAGTGTGGAATTTAATGGGAAAAGTATGTGTTTGTTTCTATTCTATGTTTTAAATATTTATAATAGATTCAATAATCTATAAAAAAAAATCTAGTTATACTTTTAGTTGATTTTCCATTGTTACCCACACTCGGCTAACTAACTCTCTGGCCTTAAAGAACTCGAAAGTTCACGGCTGCCAGAACAATCTTAGGTTTCTCACTTGACTCATCAACAAAATCAATTTAGTCATATCTACTAAGAACTATCTTTAAAATTGAAACTCTTTGACAATATGGGTAGGAATTCAAATCAAAATTGTTTCATACAAATATGTTAGTTTTATTAAGAATTAATAGCCAGAGCTATTATTTATGCTTATTAGTAGGGAATTACTCCACTAGATATCATATTCTGAAAATTGAAAAATGACACCTGGACACGGGAATCGAACCCGGGACCTCTGGCTTAGTACGCCAATGCTCTAACCACTGAGCTATCCAGGATTCGTCTCGTGCCCTGGGTCATTCTTCACTCATATTTTAAGGCAGAGTCTATGATGGACTGGCGGAAATCGTCGGCTACAAGTATGTGATTATATTAATATCACGAGCCATCGGATAACGCAGCCATCTGCGACTCGGTAGTTGGCTGTTATGCTGCCATTTGCACAATTATTAAATTGTACGGGATCGCACATATATTAAGAATTAATAGCCAGAGCTATTATTTATGCTTATTAGTAGGGAATTACTCCACTAGATATCATATTCTGAAAATTGAAAAATGACACCTGGAAACGGGAATCGAACCCGGGACCTCTGGCTAGCCAGAGGTCCCGGGTTCGATTCCCGTGTCCAGGTGTCATTTTTCAATTTTCAGAATATGTTAGTTTTAGCCATTAAGCCACCTCATTGTTAAAAAAAAAATGTGGGTTTGGCGTTCAGGACACAACTAATTTTATACATCCATTACTGTTTCCAGCCTGGGTCACTTTTTGATTCAAGTCATATATTTTCCACTACCGGCTTGCTAGCTGGGCCTGTCATAGCTTCATATGACTTATAATCTATTTTAGGACTAAGACGGTCATAACATCCAATCCTCGGCCGTCAACTTATCAGTGTGAAAGGGTAAACCCATATTTTCATCAATGATAAAATTTTCGGCCACACCGGGGATTGAACCCGGGATATGCTAACCAACTGAGCTAAGGAGGACATAACTAATGAAAACTTAAATTTGTGAGTTTGGACTGAATGGCTACATTACAGTTGTGCATTAGCTAGATTTTTTTTAAAAAGAGATGCAAGTTACTTTAAATTAGTAATGTAGTCTATCCTCCTACCTGCATTCTGTATGTTCTAATTATTTGATTATTTTTCTAGCCAAACCAGATGTAACATTCATCATAGATGATAATGACCTTGTAGAACTTATTTCTGGGAAATTAAACCCACAGAAAGCTTTTTTTCAAGGCAAGATCAAGATACAAGGCAACATGTCTCTCGCCATGAAACTTATTCAACTACAAAAGACAGCACAAAACAAGATCCAAGAGTTGAGATCCAAATTATAAAGGAATTTCATCGGGACCTACATTTTTTTTTAAAGATTTTATATTCAAAAGGGAAAATAAAGAATTCTAAAATATATTTTGGGGTAAAGGGTTTGTTGACTATTATTAATTTTTATTCTTTCCAGATTATGTTTGTAATGTTTTGTGTTTTCTATTATTAAATGTTACATGTTTTTTTTATGAAAATTTAATATCGGAGGATTTTCTAGCCAAACATTACTAAAACCTACTATATACCTTTATTTTAGCAATTTTTATCAAGCTATTTACTATAGTTCTTAAGTAAACTATCACACAAAATTCGATGGTCACATTGTGTATAATATACTCAAAAAATATTGAAAATGACTACTATACTAAATGATAACATAATTGGAGCATTGTACCTGAGTTTTGTTTTAATGTAAGGTGAATTTCTTAAAACAAGGTTGAATTTTTATTTGAACAAATTAATTTGTTAAATAGTTGAAATTTTATCTTTGAATATAAATACTATATCCTAATTAAAATATACTTTTCTACTGTTATTTTGTTTTGATATTTATAAACCAAATTGATACACCCCCGACTATATTTTAAATTAATAGTACAGTTTGCATGGTATAATCTAGTACACTTTATAAAAGGGCTGTGGAGTTTGAGTCGTGGAGTTGAAAGCAATTTTGGGCGGTGTTGGAGTCGGTTCATTCTTACCAACTTCGGCTTAAAAACTAAAAACTTATAATATTATAACAATATCTTATAAAAAAAATATTATCTAGGATTGAAATTTTTAATTTGGATTGAATAATCTATTTAAATATAAATTCATAATTGCAAAGAAGCTTCCCATAAAGTAATCTCTATTTGAGAATTTCACTGTGATAAAATTGTTATTGCTAATTAACATACATCAGTCATTTATGAAGGATTCGAAGTTGGATAGTAGAAAAATAGAAGTCGGGGTCATAGGTTTGTCATACTGACTCCATAGCCCTGCTTTATACTAAAGACCATGTGACCACTGGTGATGGTATTTAAGTCATCAAGCTTGTTCAAGACTGGATTGCCAGCTATGGGCAGAGCGAGTTTCGAATCTTGGCGAAGTGTCTTGTTTGGGGTTTTCCACATTTTGTTTATCTCTGTGGTTTTCTTTATTTCCTCCATACTAGTGTATTTGCTCATAAGCTATTTTCCTCAACACTACCCCTTAGACTGTTGTTAATAAACTTTAGGTTGAGTGTAAAACAAATTAACCCAGCTTTACAAAATAATTATTTTTATTAACTGTATACCACATGAATGCTGTGTTAGCTTAACTTATCCTTGTACTTATTATTTGGAATAGTGCTAGACTGAATTATGCCTTTAATTGAAGTAGAAATTTTCTAGATAAAACACAACACTTAAAGATTAGCTATCATTGGCACAGACAGATTCTTCAAGTTCAAAGAGCAAACTGTTGTTTTTGGTTGGATTGTTGACTGGCAGTCGAAAATGTGGGAAGATGAAATTATCTTAGATTAATAATACAGCTGTCATTGACAGATTTCATTTAGTTGAAAAATAACTCCTGTACATGGATTCAACACAGGCCCTTTGTCTTAGCATGTCAAAGCTATATCCAAGGCTGGATTAAAATTTTATAGGCCAGGGCTACATGTACTATGAGGCCCTCGGTAATATTTTATAAATTGTAAAAA
>CABFWB010008892.1:0-15522 GCA_902151455.1 Timema bartmani
TAGATTTTCTAAGTATACATCTTTTGCAAATAATTATGGGTATGCGGCGCAGGACTAGCATGCCCAAAGAATACGCCACTGGGAAAGAGGAGAAAATGTGGGAAGAATCCAAATACACATTGTTCCCTCATTTTGTCTTCTATAGGCCTAGTTGACAGTCTCCCACACAAAATAAAGTTGTTATGCACTACCATCATTGCTTCAATCAAATATAGTGGGATACATATAAGAAAAACACTAAGCTACTCCACATCGAGGGATTTCTTTATTCAATCTTCCCCTGTTAGTTTAATTTTTATCTTTAGGTTTATTATTTTCCATTATTATACAAACCTAGTTTATTTAAGATATACCAGGTTAATTATAGCTGTGTTCATGTGTTGTTTCTAAATTGGTACGTTTTAACACAGGATTCATAAAATCACTTAATTTAAGAAATAAGGATATGGCACGAATTAAAGAGGCATTAGAGAAGACAGAGAACAGGTAAATCAAAGTGTTTTCCGGAACATCTATCACTAGTTGTTGTACTAAGTCTATTTGTGATTGGCTCCGAGTGGATGATGCGTTCACCAGTTTCCACAATAAGACTCGATAAAACAACTGAAGAGTGACTTTGAAACAAGACGAACCAGGACGGCTTAGTGGTAGAACAGTGGTGTACAAAGTCAAGAGTTTTTAAGTCGAGTTCCTGGTAGAGGTTGTCATTTTACACTTGATTGAAAATGATTTGATTTCAGTATTAGGATTAATCCTGTGGATAATCATCACTTATCAGTTTGTGATACACATGAATTAAAATACTATTAATAAATTTTATTCAAAGCTAATCAGCCATATCCATCCATATAGAAATTTTACATTCTAGCTTTGATGTTTCCCAGTTGATGTTCAATCAACACATCCAGAGATTTTGTATCAAACGAAACTTTTTTTGTTGTTGTTGCTAGCCATCTGGGCTATCTGTAAACATATTTTCAATAAAAAGGTGAGAAGGAGGTAAGTAGGTTTTAAATTAGTAGTATCTGGATTTGTGTGGAGGAAGAATAGGAAACTATTTAGAAAAAAAAACACCTTAGTATACCCTGGTCAGGATTTTAAATCCAACCTCCACGTCACTGGCAAACCAAATAAGATAAGAGCGACTACTTTGTCCACATTGAAGAGTGTGTTTTCCAATCCTTATTGCTTATGTTGTGTTTTTTTTTGCAGGTCAGAGGATTGAAATAAAACGAAATAAATTGTCATTTGAGTGTATGAATCTATGAAGCAGAAACATGAACAATGAATGTAAGAAAGACTAAGAAAGTGTAGGCCATAGGAGCATGCTAGCTGTCACGAGGGGAAATGGGATTAGGAATTAAATTGTCCTAGTAAGAGTTGGGATACAAGGAGTACATGAGATAGTAGAGGGAGCAAGGCTGAGATACATGTCTCCTCTCTTGTAGTTTAACTATCCCTACCCGATAGATTAAGTTTGTGGTTAGCTCTGATGAGTTTAAAGACGCAGCCATTATAAAAGAAAATCTTCAAACATAATTTTCATATAACTTTCACTTTACATCAAACAATATCCCCGACTGAGTATTGAATTACATTAATAAAAGGTTTGCCTTATTTTTATACATCTTTAGGAAAATTAAAACATTCTTTTTCTATACTTATTTAAAAATATTTCAGGCCAGATTGTTTTTATGGAAAAATTTGGATTCTAATTATATGGATATAATGACACCTTTGGCTTGCTATTATCATTGTAACTGAGCTTCTTTATTATACATTTTATGCCCAGAATTGTAAAAGTAAAAAAAAAAAACTTTTAGATCAGTACTAAGAAGATTTAAAAAAATCAACCTGGTTGGGAAGGGGGGTGGGGTCCTTGATGTGTCCTATTGATGTAGCAAGTTTGGCTAAAAGAATCCTACTAGATTTGAAAAGTGAAAACACACAAGTATGTGAAACACTCAGATTCTTAAAAATAGCTCTATATAACACGACTAAAAGATTTTGCAATTTATAATGAACGTAAAAATGATTTTGTATACCGGCTGCTTAATCAAAAGGTTTGTTTAAAACTATGTTTAATATTTGTAAATTCAAAATATGAATGATTATTTGAGCTGAATGCTCCCTTTCTGGTTCCTGTAAAGTATTATAGGTTTACTAGTCTAAGTAGAATTTTTTTTTTTTTAAGTTTGGTAGGTTCAATCCTTAATTATTCTCTCTCTACTTGCCGAGCACCCTATTTGAAATAAATATCTGGCTAATGGAAAAGCTTATAAATAAAATTTGTTAATGAATCAGACATCCTTTCGTTTGAATTTGTTTTGTTAGTAATGATTAACGTGGAAATGTCTCATCTCGTGAGGTGTAGTAATACGACAGATGGGTGGAGCCTAGACTCTTGGCTCCACCCCTTTTTTAGTTCAGTGTTCTGTCTTGAGACGGCCTTAGTAGCCAGGGGTGATTTGTGAGCATTACAGCCTCTATATAGCAAATTACTCAATTATTATGCTTTGGATTATAAATATTCTTTTAATAAATTGGTCTTAAAAGAATGTAAGAGTGATACCGCTTTTTTTTAAATTCAAAATGATTAATTATTACATTTTTCTAGGCCGTGTAAAACTTCGTAAATTTTATCATAGTTTCAGAAATCATACAAAATAAGCTAATTAAAAACAAAAAATACAGGTATCAAATTGAGTGACATTCTTTCTTTGCCAAATAAAGCAAGTACCATTATCCTACAAAGTATTTACAAGGCTGCATAAGATACATAAGTTGCTCATTCAAACCAGTAAACGGATAGACTTGAGACAGGCTCTTAAAACATTTTGCTTATTTTAGAACATATTTAAATTTTAAAGATGAATAGAAAATAGTGGGTGTCAAAGTTGAATCAAAGAAATCCTTTCTATTGACTTTTTGAATTATTAAATATAGTGGTGGCAGAACAAGGGGAGGTTGGGAGGGCATTACCTCCCTTGAACTAAATTTGCCCCCCCTCTAGATTTATTTCAATTCTCCTCTTATATTTTAAAATATAGTATGATTAAAAACCAACTCCAAATAACTTATAGGGACATTCAAATGTCAAACAATGTTCAATGTGAGGGACCTTTTAAACTTGGGGGGAAGGGGTGAAAGAATCTAAAGGTACCGGTTTTGGTTAATTACCACACCTCTAATTTCCTCCACGCAAATAAGGTTCCGCCGCCACTGATCATAATATATTATAACCCAAACATGTAACCAAACTTGCTCATTTTTCTCTGTCTTATATTTCTGGTTATTATATTCAACAAAACACAAACCTTCTTGATACTATGAATGTTCCATTCGCGCATCTAGATGTATATTGCTCAAAGAAGGTTTGGTTATCAAACTTACAAGTTATAAATATACCTCATTAAAAATTAAAATATTCTTAACATTAAAGGTGGAAAAGTTTGATTGTTTTTAGCCCCATCTTGGCCAAAGAGCATGCTAAATTTCCACTCACAGATTGTCCAGATGGAATATGTATGGTCTTGGGTCCACTCTTGCCGATAAACTTGTTCACCAGGCGAATGTTAGCGAACGTGCCTCGTGCCATCACCGAGTCATTGCCTCGCCTGGAACCGTAGGAGTTGAACTCTCGCGGGGTGAGTCTACACAACAACAATCAAGTAACAGTAATAAGTTTCAGAGGGTGATAGGTTTGTTATGAACTAGTATAGGTAGAGTGAGTGATGGTAAATGACAGCAAGTGGACAATTTTTATTGCAAACATTGGTTGAAAGTCACTCACTTACAAATAGTTATTATTTTCTTATTAATTCTCTATTATCAATCAAAAGTGTTAATAGACACTTACAATATTACTTCCTTAAGGTTAACTGTATGATTTGCTTTTTTTTTGTAACTTATTGAAAGGATAAAGAATATTAATAACACTATTATGTTTTTTGTTTCGCAGTTGTGGAAACAAGAAATAATATTTTACATTAAACTAGCGGACCCGACAGACGCTGTCCTGCCCGAACGTTGGCTTTTCGTTTGGGTGGCATAATTGATTTCGATAATAAAACAAAATACTATGTGATCATCACAATTACTAATTCACAATGAACTCCAATTAGTGAGTTAGACAAATATTACAAATTCAGTGTTTGTCAAGACAACATACAAAATAAAACATATTTTCATTTTTGGCATTTTGCGGTCAATTATTGATGAACTTATAATTTTTTTAACAGTCAATTATTAATATTATATTCATTATTATAAATATTGGGGGGTGGTGGTAGGGGGTGAAACTTTGAGCTTACATGTTCTGATACGCAAAAAAAATTTTAAAAAATTCCCCCCCAAAAAAATTCTTAGAGCCCGATTGCCTACTGGGTCTAATTGTGAATCTAAACCATCCACGGACCCACTCAAACACACACAAAAAATGTCATCAAAATCGGTCCAGCCGTTTAGGAGGAGTTCAGTGACATACACACGTACAGAAGAATTATATGTATTAAGATAATCAATTAAAAAGTATTATATTCGCACTTGTATCTTCTTATAACTGGACACCAAAATAAATTTAAGTATTTTTATGACTTAGAGAAAGATCCATACAAAATATAAGTTTCAAAATAAAAAAAATTTAGTTTGTAAACACATGCGTATGAACACAAATGAACATTGTTTGTGTTGTGATTTGGCTACGGCAGTGAGAGGACTAGGCCTGTATCAGTTGTGAGCTTGACTAGAGTTAGAGTGGTGCAGAGAAATGGAGGTAAACGTGTGGTGATCGTTGGTACATCCAAAGACTGGTAAACAGAAGATGCTGGGTTTAACTGTTAAATATAGAGAGAACCGGGAGTTCCAAACCAAGTATCCTGTACCTATCTATTTTGGACACTAAAGTTTGTATGAATTAACTTCCCTCGTTTTATCCGGTTTGCCATCTTAATTTATGAAGAGAAGGCAGAATTTTAGAAGCTCTTGTTTGTAAAGAATTTTTAGTGAATTACAAATGCTGCTTCCACAAAAAATAAACATCCAACTGGTCTAAATTTTCTTAAGTTCATATTTAAATAATTTTAAAAATTTTAAAAAAACGAATCACTGAAATAAAATTGTTTGTTGTATAAGTGTTGACTGCCAAAAGTGACAGCAGCTCAACATATTGTCTTGCAGATAATATAGTTTGGTGAATGGATACATGACCTGGTAACTTTTGCTAGCTTCCAGTTACCACCACTCCTACGATGGATAGTATATAGAATGACCATACATCATGGTAAATAAAGCTTAGAATTGTTGTCTTAAAAATAAATTAATTCCAGTTTAAATATTCTCGAATAAAAAATATTTGTATAAGGCTTTTTCTACTTTCATCAAATGTATTAAAAGTTCACCCACAAACAGGTTGTTAGATAAATGTATGTTGATGTGATGAAAGTGATAATTGAACTTGCAACCAAACAGTATCTGTATATTTCACTTATTTTCTTGTGCCCTCTGCACCGGTATCACACACTTTTATGCACTGCTAGTTTTTCTTCACTTCTAATAGGTTTTCGATTGTTACATTGTTAATCTTCTTTTCCGAGTCTGACTTGGAATCTAAATCTAGCAGAAGTTCCTCTAATTCATATGCCATTTAACTTTCATAATAATAATAATAATAATAATAATAATAATAATAATAATAATAATAATAATAATCATCATCATCAACAACAACTGCTTCCAGCCTGTGGTCGGTCAATTTAGTAAAATGCCTCTATCCTCCTTTATCCTTCCACTATTCTTCCTCCTTTAATTTCCTCCAATCATCTCCTCTCACTTAAACAGTTTATGTTATCTGCTCCTCCCATCTCTTTCTTGGCCTCCCTTTCAGTCTTTTTCCCGCATACTTCATTTCCATCATTATCTTTGGCATCTTCTCTTTTTCCATCTTCATTACACACCCATACCATCTCAGTCTTGTTACCTCTGCTATCTCACGTACTCCCTGTATCCCAACTCTTTCCCGGATAACTTCATTCCTAATCCTGTTTCTCCTCGTGACAGCTAACATGACCCTTACAAACTTCATTCCTATGGCGTGCATTTTCCTTGTCACTCTTTCAAGACTGGTTTCAAAATATGCACTGTCTTTCCGGAACCTTTACCTGTGCTATGCCTGCCCTACGTACAATGTGTGTGCCTCAGAGATTTTATCGAGCACATTACGTTAAAATATATATATATATATAAATAAAATTTTAATGTGAGGTTGGATTCATGTAAAAGAATTAAAATTGTAAATGTTGAGAGATTTGAATCAATAATTAAAAATAATAGGTCCCATATATTTACAAACACGAACTAGGATTCTTATCCAGTCTACTACCTCTTGCGAAAGATGCCAAAAGGAATCAAGATTATAGATTAATTTGTACTTGATCTTTTTAAACTACACCATATTTATTTAAGGGCATTATACAACTAAATTAAGGGGCTGATACCTGAAGTTGTCATCTTGACAAATCGGTGATGGTCGTAGAAACAGAAAGGCGAGGGTTCAGGGAGGGAACACTCACCCTCTCTTGGCCAGGTATCTAGCAGCAGGACTGTTCCTATTAATACTCACCCTCTCTTGGCCAGGTATCTAGCAAGCAGGACTGTTCCTAGCGATGCTGCCAGCCG
Source organism: Timema bartmani (assembly GCA_902151455.1). Lineage (NCBI taxonomy): Eukaryota > Metazoa > Arthropoda > Insecta > Phasmatodea > Timematidae > Timema > Timema bartmani. The sequence goes on from CABFWB010008892.1 coordinate 6,676, forward strand.
GAGAGATATGGTCTGTAGTTACAGAGTCCCCCAGGTTGAGCAGCACATGTGCATTCTCTATGGGCTTCAAAGAGGGCAGCTCCTGTACCACAGATGTTTAATGACTAAACATAATGTATATTCAGTATTTTTCAAGCATCTATCATCCCTAAGACCTGATTATAGTGTACTCTGAACTGGTTGTATCCTAAATAATGAACCTCCACTCACAGTTGTCCACCAAAAAAATACCATCCTAGTACTTTCAACGGCGGAAAAGGTGTGTTTTACAATAGAGTCATAAGGCATAGTTAAATTAAATAAAAATAACAGCTATACTAATATTTCAAGGTAACTATGATTGAATGAAAGCTGGGTTGAGGTATTAGGTGGTAGGGAATTATTTTCTTCAAGATGCAGCCCTTACCTCTGTATCCAGAGGCACCAATCTGAAGTGTGAACTGTGTTCTTCTTTTTATTATGGAATCCCAAAAATCACGTTGTAATTAATTTCTTAACATGAAATTCCCTGTTTTTCCAAGTTTTCAAGAAGGATTTATCCATTTTCCCAGACATTTTATAACTATAAAGTGATTTAATTAACTTTTTTATTAATGTGATGATTTGACCTTGATGGGGAAAATGATATGTTTGAAATTAACAAATATTCCAGTAATTTTCTAGTTATATATAAAATTTTACGTCTTTTTCTGAACAAAACCAAAAGTGTGTGTTTTCCTGATTTTCCAGATGCGCGGTGGCCATAGGCAAGAACTCCACTGACTCCCAGTTAAAGAGTCACTGGGGTATGTCAGAGACACCAAAGGAAATCAAGTAGATCAAGAATTTTACGCCACTTTAACTACAGTGAAGCATTGGACTTAAGGTGGGGTGCTAGTGAGCGTGAGTTTAGGGCAGTATTTTTTAAGTTTTGATATCATAAACATTTTTCGGCCAAAATAAATCAAATATTTCTTCTATAGAAACATAGAGATTATTTTTCTGCACATCCTGATCTCAACAGTTCTTGAATATCTGTCAAAGGTGTCCTGGAATTTAATGACCACTTTTTCTATTCATTTAAAAAGTTTGTCACCAAATGCCGCTATGCTCATGACAGACATTAAAGACGTGTTGAGATTAGCATGCGCAGAAAACTAAACTCTATGTTTCTATAGAAGAAATATTTGATTTATTTTGGCAAAAAAAATGTTATGCTAAAAAGTTAAGAGCTGAGCCCTCTCTGCTAAAACATGAGAGTATCATATTTCTTTGATTCTGAGACACACTTTTTTCCCCATTTAAATATTAATTATAAAAATTGGGTGTCTTAGAATCTATGGCATCTTAGAATATGTAGCATCTTGGAATCATAGGTCTTTTTTTGACCAAAGCTCTTGATGAATCAAAAGATGCTATATCATGGGATAGTAAAGATAAAGATGGCTCAGAAGAATCAGACTGATATTGATTCAGAAGGGTGTGATGAATAAGGTACCACTGTTGTTAGTAAATTGAATGCTGTAATACTATTATTTCTTAGACATAGGGTATATAAGTGTTTTATTTTTATTTATTTTCTTGGAACTAAAGATTTTTTGTTCTGCTGGTGGTACTGAAAAATTAAAGCAAGTCTTACAATATATGTCATCTTAAAATTGAAGAAATATGGTAGTATTTTTTCCAGTGCAATACAAATAAAAATAAAGACCCCCACTATAGATCTCACTTCAATCATCACCCAACACTAAGTGTGGTCATGCAGGTAGTGTGTCTGAAGCAGGTTTTAAACATTCAGATCTACCATCCTTATTCCAGGCAAATGCTTATAAAGTTTAATCAATGATTGTCAGTTTTGGCTAAAAAGTGTGTGCCAAAACAAATGTACATATTTTTTAAATAGACAAAAAGATAATACCGGTATTTTTTTTTTACTTATTTTTAGGTAAGATGAATTGCATGACATTTGATACAAGATACAAACCTTGGTCATTTCCTTGAAGAAAGGTGGCTGCTGGATGTAAGTTGAGGCATCATCCCAGGGATAAAGAGAGCTTTCTGGAGATTCTAGAGACCTCCAGCTGGGACTACCACACTCTATCTTGCTGTATACCTCCTTGAACATGGCTGGAATAACGTATTTGCGCTCCACCTCCTGCACAGCATCGCGTAGTGGCCAGATGTCCCTCAAGAACACATCCTTGCCCGCTGGGTTGCGGCCTGGTAAACACACGATGTTACACAATAATATGCACCTAGAAGACCAATCCTGTACAGCATCGCATAGTGGCCAAATGTCCCTCAAGAACACATCCTTGCCCGCTGGGTTGCGGCCTGGTAAACACACAATGTTACAGAATAATATGCACCAAGAGACCAATCCTGCACAGCATCGCGTAGTGGCCAAATGTCCCTCAAGAACACATTCTTGCCCGCTGGGTTGCGGCCTGGTAAACACACGATGTTACACAATAATATGCACCTAGAGACCAATCCTGCACAGCATCAGCGTAGTGGCCAAATGTCCCTCAAGAACACATCCTTGCCCTCTGGGTAAACACACAATGTTACACACTAATACGCGCCAAGAGACCACTCCAGCTCAGCCTGCGTCCCTTGACTATCCATAATATGTTTGGGGATGCATGAAGGGATTCATTATTTAAGAGGGTGTCTAGACTAAAAACACATTTCAAGACTTTACTTTCCTCAATCACATGTAGCGGCTAGTTTCTGCATGTGATGAAGTGAACATTAGCAATGAGAGCTACTTCTTAAAATGTATGTATGTGTGTTAATATTCCTAATCTGCATGGCCCAGATGATTCCTCGACCTTTTAACCATGGATCATAAAACTAAATCAACTGAAATATTCTTAACTAATATAAGTTTATTTTCTTTTTTCAAACATATTTAGTCTAAAGATACCTATATGCAATTTCTAAATGCTAGATAAATGGTTTATGAATGTATTGTCTAATTGTAAGATTTGTGTAAAAGGTTAACATTGCTAGGTCTAGTATTTTCTTAAGTATATGGGATTTGGAACCAGGGCCGCCCTTAGGGGTGTTCGAACAGTGCGCCCACACAGGTCCCTGCACTTGCTTAGGTGGGACAGGAGGGGGTGGGGGATTTTTAATTGCACACTCATATAATAGACTAATTATATAGACAATCTAGAAAATACTGTCAGAGTGTAAAAACAAATAAAAACATAATCACATGGTTTGATTTATTGAAAGAGTGAAGTAAGCTCTCTGTTTTATTTTCGCCGGTTTGCATTCGTCTGTCTGTGGTGGATATGTTTCATGATAACTTTTGAACACATTAGCTAATTTAATTCAAATTTGGCACAGTTGTTCTTTGAACCTTGAAATCAAACAGAGCATTGGGAATAGATTAACTCCTAAATGTATAAAAAAACACAGCTTCTAGAATTAATAATTGCATGTATTTAACTTTTAGGACATTTCCTGATCCCTCATAAGTCTGAAAATTGATACATAGACACAAACTACGGTAGTAACATTAAACCAAAATTAAGTTTTGAACTTTTTTAGTGGAGAGGGGGTGGGCAGGCAGGTAGCTAGGGACCCTACAAACAAAGTTTGCCCAGGGTTCCATATCTGGTAAGGGCAGCCCTGCACAGAACCAATTATATGTGATATCTTCAACCAGAGTTGAACCAAACACTTTATATCAATACTTTAGTACTGGTACTGGGAATTCCAAACGCAGCGTTTGTTTATTTGTCCTTTCAACACCATGGGGTAGGAGGGTAACCTAGAATAAATGTGCCAACATTAGCTTAAGGTGGGTATGGTAAAATCATGTGTGTATTCGATCAAGATTCATACATGTACCTCTACATCAATCAATTGTGGCTACCTGTGTGGATTATTACCTGTTGAAACCACCATTTTAAATGTATTGCAGAGTGGTGATTGTGTCTGTAACGTATCAAAGTTAACTCACCAAGAGGCTCTTTCTCAAAGTCAATATCCACCCGTCCAGCGATGGCATAGGCTATGACCAGGAGGGGTGAGGCAAGGTAGTTGGCACGTGTTAGGGGGTGGATCCTCCCCTCAAAGTTGCGGTTCCCAGACAACACACCGCTGCACACCAGGTCATACTGGGGTCAAATAGCATGAGAGATTAGAGCAGCCTACACCGGTGTACATTTTACTGTGTATTTATTATATTTTTGTTAGTAATTGCCATCAGCATCTTAATTAATCAGCAAATGTGCTAAATTGACCAAATTAGCAATGTCGTGTTCGTGCTCCTCATAATATAAAACTAAACAGAATAAATTGTTGAGTTTCCTGGTATTTAAAATATAATTACATATTTTTAGAAGATACAACTCAACACACACATTTTACAAATTAATATAGAAAGGGTAAAATACGAGAGGTGTGCAAATATAATTGCAACAATCTTCAACTGGAAGAAGACTAAAAAAACTACATCGTAAACAAATCAACCTCAGACACACCATCTATTCAATTAACCTAACAATACAAATAGTGTAAGCAGAATTCACTTTAAGAAGTCTTTGGGCTGTGACTATGATCATCGAGATATTGTGTTTCATTATGGTGAGCACCTTTTTTACCCCCTTCTTACTAGTGTTGAGATTCTGCTAATGTTTAAAGCCTGAATTGCTATGAGCTGCCCACTCATTCTTTAAGGCGGTGGTTCTCAAATTATTTCATCACACGTAGCCCAATAAAAGCTACGAGACGTTCTGAGGAACCCAATGTGTTTGTGTCTCATCTCCTTTCCCTCTACCACTGTACTACAAGTTTTTGAGCTTTAACTAAAATGTATATATTTGAGGCGTAAACTTATGTTATAAATTAGGCCTAAGCAAACAAAGTGTATTTATTTCTTATGTTTATGTTATATTTGGAAGAAGGTATAGGAAAGGTGGATAGAAACACATAAAAGGGGGACGAACACAATATGACTTTTACAATGATAAGAAGAACACAATTCACATTTTACATTGCTGCCAATGGACAAACAGGTATTGTCTGCCTCTTAAAGAAAATCGATCATCACCGCCCAATCCCCTGAGCTAGGTTTCATTCTAATGGAACTCATCAGGGAGGAGTGTGAAACGTGCAACGCAACTTCCTAAAAGAGGAAACCAAAAAAACACAAAAGGGAGAAAATGTAAAATTGTAAAGAATGATAGGACACATATAAAAAGAAACATGTAAAAGGTAAAACATAAAGGACAAACACAGGAAAAGGACAGTGGATGTGAATATATAATATATCTCTATAAGGAAAACATCTTCTTACTTTACGAGGTAATTGTATTATATTTGGAAAAAGGTATAGGATTATGTTAGATATTTAGATAAAATAACTTTAAAATGTATTGTTACTTAACAACTTTTTAATACAAGATTATTTTTTTTAGATTTTAATAATGTTAAAAAGTCATTTCATTTTTTTTTTTTCACTATTAAACTGTATATGCTGCTAATGAGATGGATGCGTATATCTTCCAGACATGAGTTCTTTGAAGTCAGGTTTGATGTTGGATAGCAGGGTTCGAATATCTGTTTCAGGATTAAGTCTACTCGCTTGCTTGGTCTTAGTGGGACTGTATTTTGAAAATGCTACCTCAACAAGAAATGTTGTAGGAAAGGGTAAAAGATTTTTTTAAAGACGCTTTACAATTTCTGGATACTCACTTTTAAGAATGGCATAAATTTCAAATAATACCATCTGATTAAAACCGTATTTTAGATTCTTGTCAGCTGTTGTGTTGATAAGTTGTTCTATTTATCTTTAAACTGATAGATCCAAATCATGTATTGCTGCTATGAATGGATTTCTGAGCCAGTTTATATCGTCATTTGGAAATGAAAAATTTCTTGGATTGAGGTTTGTAGTTTTTGTAGATGTTCTATTATTTCTGACGCAATCTCTGACGATAAAGAGTAGTTTCTGCTCCACAAAAAAAAAACTGTATAGTGTAGAGAAGCACTGATCCATTTTATTTTTTTTCACACAACACTCTCAAAATTGTATTTTTCTTAACTTTTCTTCAATTTTGGCATGAAATGAAAGTACCTACTGTCACACATGAATCCTGAAGTGATAGGTTCAGCTCATTGAGAGTTGAAAATGAATCATCCAGATAAGACAAAACGTTGTAACCAATCATAATCCTATAGTCTTGATGACGGAGCAAATGAAAAGTCAGATAGAAACAACATAATTTTATTCTGAAGGGTGAAAAGTCAAACCAAAACTTTGCCATAAGACTGCCATATTATTTCTATGCGAACAAAGTATTGAATCAGCTTCTCAATTTTTCACAGAGAACAGTGAAAAGTCAAGAATTCAAGGGTCTGGATTTTATAACATTCACTTTCTTAATTGTTTCATTGAGCACACTTTGAATGTTAGGTGTCATATTTCTCACTGCTAATGCATGTCTATGCACGATGTAGTGACTACTTTTTTACTGCCATTACGCATAATCGACTGATGGAACCCCTTTATACACCTCCGGTTCTGCAGAACCCAGTTGGAAAACCAATGTTCTAAAGGTGCATGGTACAATTCATGTTTACACCGCCGCTAGCCTCGCTCGTCACCAGTCTGTCAGCGACTCCTTCTCAAGAGAGACACTAAGAGAACAATTTTATAAACACTACCATTCTCAGCCAGTCACCATCTTTGAGTCCACCAAGCAATGGCCACAAGGTTCCCGTGGTTCCCAACATAGACTAAAACTACTAAACAGTAGTTCTCACAGAGGGTTAGATGTGGCGTAGGCTATGTGTTTCCATGTGTGCTACTAAATACTCAGGTTACAGTTACCTTGTAATACTCTCAAGCTTCCAGCATACAAAGCCCATAACAGTGGATATAATACAAGGTGAAACTAACAACATTATAGTGAGAGCATTACATTCAAATTATTACCAACTGTTACCGAGATTTTGTTTTGAATTCTAGTGAAGTAATGTATTTGTTCTTCACCCGATAGGTAAAATTTTTAGCTAAAAATTATAAAGGATTTATTATAATACTTAAGATAGGCCTGTGTCGAGCATACCTTCTCAATGACCTCAGCCACAGGTTCGGGCAGAGGCCCGCTGTTACCGATGCAGGTCATACAACCGTAGCCCACAACGTCGAAGCCGAGCTTCTGCAGGTAGGGGATGACACCGCTCTCCTCCAAGTAATATGTCACAACCCCAGACCCAGGAGACAGACTTGTCTTGATGTAAGGGGCCACAGAGAGACCGGCCTCCACTGCCTTCTGCGCTAGGATACCTGATCACAAGATACATCTGATTAACTGAGGAAGAACAGGTCTCTGTCTACATTTAGGGTTACAACTATTTTATTATTTCAAAATTACCTGTATTTTATAAATTTACAAGAAGGAAATACCATTTTTCTGGACACTTTGGAGAGAGTATAGAGGAATAAAATTTAATTTTTAATAAAAATGACTATTGTGAAGTGATACTATGGTGTCTAGAACAGTATGATACGACTTTAATGGGGAAATGCATGCTGGCAGTTACTATGCAAGCAAACGTTTAAGGGAGAAAAAAGGGGGCGGGGTAAAATAATATCTTTATTCAGATCAGCGTACTTCAGTTTGCTTTTTACTTTCCCACGATGGCAGAAAAAGTATTGTGATTTTCAAAAAAATCGAATTAGATATTTTGATGGATATTGATTGATTGATTGATTGATTGATTGATTGATTGATTGATGTTTTATGACCAGCTAAGCCCAAAAAAAATGTTTTCGCAATGCCGTCTGTCTGTCTACGCGTGTGTTTGTATCTGGGCCTAGAGCCGAAACCATTTACCAACTAGGCTAAAACTTAGTTTTCATAAGGTTCCCCGAGGAGTTTTTGAATTTAGATATCTAACCCTAAATTTAAGGGTAGTTTACTGAAGTGCCAAAAGAGGAAAACCCATTTGTCTCAAAATCAGTTCCAAACAATTTTTATTAAATGTTGTGTCTAGGCATTCTTTAACATCACAAACAAAATGATGCATCTCATTTTCCAGGGAAATTACTTGGAGGGTACCTTATATATGGAAATATCTATCATTTTGATCATATTTATGTAACTCTTTGAGATAAGATATAACTTATCAATGAAAGGTTGTAATAGGTAATATTTAAAAAAAACTAACATTCATTTGAAATATATTTTCATAATTTTAACCAATTGTTTCTGAGCAATTGTCATATTTATTTTTTTTAATTGAGATTTGGGAAATTGTGCATAGTAATTAATAAATTTGTAGACACACATGGTGGTTTAGTATTTTATTGAATATAAAATGTGTTTTACTAATTAAATCTTTTAAAAAACAAAGGGACATATCATATTATGTAAATGCTATAAGACAAGGTGCAGTGTGATCAATGTTTTTGAAGTGAATACAACTTATTGTACCATGCAAGAAAAACCAATATGGCTGTATTCACCAACACTTTTTATAGTTGGATACCAAAAACATATATACTCAGAAGCGGATTAACACTATTGGCCCACTAGGCGCGGGCCTAGGGGTGGCGGCTTTGGGGGGCGGAACATTTGGGATATTTTTTAAAATATATAGTTTGTTTTTAATAATTAGATTTAAAAATTATTGACAAACATTATCGAAATAGTTCAAGTTAAAGTCAGAATGACATTATTTCTGTTTAAATGACTGTACTTTGCAATCGCTTTGTAACTGACTTCAGTCTCCCAATCTTCATGATGTTAACTCAAGCTAATATAGGACCTACAGTTTAACGTGAAATCCGAACCACGGTGGAGGCCTGGCATTCCACACATTCACAAGTTGTGATTAATACAC
>CABFWB010008893.1:0-15522 GCA_902151455.1 Timema bartmani
GTAAAATAGGATACTTGGTACAGTTATGTTAAACATGTATCTGGTCAACTAGGATAATTGGTACAGTTATGTTAAACATGTATCTGGTCAACTAGGATACTTGGTACAGTTATGTTAAACATGTATCTGGTAAACTAGGATACTTGGTACAGTTATGTTAAGCACATTCTGAACTATCTAAGATTACCTAATCTAGGTATGTTAATCACCTTCATGGTAAGCTAAGTTTATCTAGTCTAGTACGTTGAACACAATATTTTAGGCCATGTTGTTATCGATCACTATTTTAAAGTTTGGTTATTGCAGCACTTTTACTGTCAAATGTCACTATTTTAGACTGTAGCCGCAGTGAAATGGTTTAAACTGATGAGTAATATTTCTGTGGAACATTCTTTACTTTAGTTGTTGGTAGTAACACTATAAAACCCTCTTCGGTGGCCGCATAGTCTAAAGCGCTACTCTAGCAATTAGCTAGATTGACAAAGATGGGTAGGTCATGATTCGATTCTGGTTGGGTGTACTGAAGCTAGTTTTTCCTAGATTGCTTTCTACGCTTATTCCACGAATTTGTGGGTACACTTCCACTAAATTCAACCTTCATAAGCCCTAAAACATATGTAATGAGTACATAGGAGTATAAACCGAACAGAAACACGCTGCTAAAAAAATGCCACCAACTTCCGTTACGGTTAAACACGTGATTCTAGTCGTCGTTAGAATTAATAATGTTATTATTATTCGCACAAGTTATTTCCGTCCTTTCCAGATGTATAAATGTAACCATATCAATGATATAGATATAAGAAAGGTAGAATTAATAGGAGATGTACCCACATTTGTGTAGAGATAGAGTGAGAAAAAATGTAGGAATAAAACTTTCTTTTATACCTGGCCAGAATTCGAACATTTAACTCTCCATCACAAATAGTTTTAACTATTTAAGTTTTTTACTGCTAAATGTCATTTGTAGCATCCCAATCACTAGACTTAAATCCATTCAAGGATGATTAATGCATGTATAAATGTGACGTATCTACTATAAACGAGGCTTATTTATTGGTGACTGGTTCAGAAGAGATTCCCTTCCTTCTCACAGAGTCACGGGCCACCACTGAACACAGTCAAGTTGGTATTTGTGGGCTAAATACATTATGTTGATTCTTGGACGAAATATAAACAGATATCGCGTTGAAAACACGCTCTAGGCGCGTGGCGTGAGATTATACTCGAGACAGAACTGACGAAAAAGACGGAGTTCAAAGGTCAACTCTTACTCCATCCAGGAACAGTTTCATCGAACGATTACAAAAATGGAAGTTACTCCCAGTGACGGAAGACTAGTTCAACCTAAATTTACAGAATTAAACGATCTCATCTCAGAAAAGGTGAATATCTACTACCACAAAATATACTTTGTCAGTGCTAAAATATATATTTATAGGACTGTAGTTTAGAAGTCCTGTTTTCAACATAAAATGTGAGCTCATCCTATTCAAATTGTAGCAACATACGACATGGTGCTCTACTTAGTTCAAACAATCATTATATATATATCTAAAAAATACATATGTATATGTTATTGTGTATACAATAATATACATCATATATATGATATAATATTATTGTGTATGTGGTGATATATTTATATATGATTGTATATATGTATATATACCATTTATTATATCGTAGTACCGGACTAAATGTCCAACTGGACCACCCGCAACATACAAAAGTTTATTTTATTCATACTATAACATAGTTCAACGGGTTTTAGTATTGATTTTGACTGCACGAAACTTACACTAGTTTTTTTTTCCCATGCTGCGTATTTTTAATCTCAAACTACACTAATGTATTAGAGATGAATAAGGTTGAATTCAGAGTACGTCTACCCAAATTGGTGTGGAGGGAGAGTGGGAAATACTTTAGGGAAAACAAACCTCAGTCCAACTGATCAAGATTCAAACTGCCGATCATTCCGTCACTGGTAATCCTCTATATTGCCTTAGACCATACGACCACTGAAGCAAGCTACATTGCTCAAATCATAATATTAGTTTATTCAGATCTCCAGGTAAAAATCATACATGTTGTAAGTTGTGACTAGCAAGACAAGTATTTCCACGTATAATGAACTTTGGGGTCTGGTGAAGTCTGCAATGAGATGTCATAGTTGGCGCTGTATACACCTGGTGGACACATCAATATTCAGCACATATCAAGTTGAGTCTGCCATTTCAGGTGAGGTGTAATGTCTTCATGTTGACATCCAACAACGCAACGCCTCTCTGCTACGTTGTCATCATCGTGTGTGTTAGGAAAGGTAGGGATGCATGTTGTGTGGCATGTGTTGCCTACCCACCCAGGTGCAGACAGCACCAGCTTTGACGTCTCGTAGTACTGCCATTTGGCGTCGCTGACCCCAAACTCATTGTCTTGTCTCACCCTACGACCTGTATAAGCTTTTACCTGAACATGTGAATAGCCTGTATAATGATACGAGTTTTAGCCTCCATTCGGACTTCTTATTAGTATTGTTAAAATAACAAATGCAGAGATTTCCACTTTTAGATTGCAGTACAAGTCTATGGAACGAGATTTTGCCAAATTTTACCCGCTGAGTAACTTATATGTCACTATTTTCCATTTCTAATCTTAACAAATTTTATAAGATATAGATTATTTTGACTGCTATACAAAGTGCATTCATTTTATGTTAATGCATTTTATATATAAATGTTCAATAATAATAATGAAGTAGTAATAATTGTGTGTTATTATTTCTACTATGATTACTTTGATTTATGTTATTATAATTATTTAATCCCATTTTATACTGGTAATACATTAGTAGTAAGTAGTATGACAAATAAGCCCAGTGGACTTGAATAAATAATACATCTGGTATCTAGTGGAGTAATTCCCTATTAATAAGCATAAATAATAGCTCTGGCTATTAATTCTTAATATAATATTAAAATTAAAATACAAAATAATAAAGAAAAAAATTGTACGTTGCACCGCACAGATTTCTCCCGCTTGTATCTTAAAATAGACATTTACTAAAAACCCGTAAGATTTGTGAAACGAATAATAGGGCTATACACTATTGTAGAAACACTACAACAAAGATCATAATGAAATATTATACACTGTTAATAACTTACTCTATGGTATTAGGAATATAGAACATTGTTATAGGAAAAATTGAGCAAAGAGAAACCTCTTTGTCTACCAAAGAACATAAATATCAAATTCAATTTCTAAGACCTTAATTAAAAAGTATATGTATTTGTTTATAGCTAAGAAATTATTGGTTTTATAAAAATATATTTCAAATAAACGATTTAATCTTTAATAGTATTACAACATTACAGTGATAATTTATTTCTTATCTCTAATAGTTACTGAGAAATTATGAAAATTTGAGAATTTACCTCAAAGTCGTTTTCGTGAGAAAGTGAGAGTGGCCATCTTATTTATTATGATAAAAAGGTCTAGATAAAAAATTTAATCAAAATCGTTTAAACGAATTTTGAGAAAATTGATTTTTCTCTCTTTTTCCCTTCAGTAAACCACTCTTAATTTTAGGGGCAGATATTCAATTCCAAAAAAACCCTCGGGGGACTTTATGAAAGCCCCAGATATCAAGTTTTAGCCCAATCGGTAAAATAATTTCAGCTCTAGCCTGAGGTACAGACATATAGACGGACAGACAGAAAGTCGACATTGCGAAAACAACTTTTTATGTTTCAGGGGGCCATAAAACGTTGACATATCAAAATCTAGAGTTTGATTTTGTCGACGATCACAACACTTTCTCTTCAAGGTGTCGAGAGAAAGTAAAAAAAAAGAGCTAGATATAAGAATATGGCTATGGTAAAGCGTTTGAAAACAATGATATCCAAACAATTAATATATATAAATAATGAATGCAAAATAAATTTAATATCTCAAAGCAAGTGAACGTCTTAGGTCAGTATCAAATCACGCTCTTTTGACGTTTCAAGATCACATTAATTCCCGGATGTTATCAGTAAAATGTTTCATTCAGTCAAACTGTTGGATTACATTTATTAATTCTACACATCTTAGATCTACAGCCCGCAATTTGGCTAATAACAGCTTACACTAATTTAAATCAATACCATAATGGAGTATATGTGAGTGTGCCAGTAATTTCTTGGATATCTACAAGTCACCCGATTAAATACTTTTTTTTAAATTGGCATGTTTGGCGTCCATTTTCTGAACACATTATTTTTATAATTACAAAATCTACAAAACTTGCCTGTAAATAGAATAAAAACCACACTAAGTACCTAAAAAAGACTAAACCTGGAAACTTAAAAGTAAAAAAAAATAAAATGATTTAACGTATTTTTTAAGTTTAAGTTTAACCATGAACTGATCGCCAAAGTTTACAAACTGTAATGCCTTAAATAAAACAACTGACGCTGCAGGTAGCTGGTTTCTTCATTCTAAAATATATTATGATATAATATGACAGCCTACACAGTACTGGAGTAAATCAAGGTGCTTACGAATAAAGCTGTGAAAAGGTTGTGTTTGTCCAGAAATACTCTTATCGACCTTTGCAAAAGTACTCACTCTCTTTGAAAGGATTTTTACTTGAACAACCCCTTTTGTCAAGCTATCATTCAACATTTATCTCCTTTTCTAGAGATCTACATCGTCTTTCAAAACAATTAATCCTACTTTGATCAGAGTCAAGAAATCTACATAAGCATGGTTCTATTTGACCATCCTTCATCGACTAGTGTCATGCATCATATTTAATAGAAAATGTATCATCTATAATTGACCATACCCTTCATTATACTTGTTTAGAGTCATGTATCATACTTACAAGCTATTTGAACACCCTTTGTTGATAAAATATTCATAAATCATACTTAGAGGACATTTTATCATCGATTATTAACAAACAATTCATCATATTTGTTTAGAGTCCCATATACTTCATTGATCAAAGATATACTTCATACTTGATAAAATTATGTTTCGTAATTACAAGATATTTGATCATCCTTAAATGATTAGAGTAATTCATCATACTCAGTAGACATTTGATCATATATCATTGATCATACCACCCATCATATTTGTTTAGAGTCACGCATCCTTCATTGTTCAGAGACGTACTTCACACTTGATAGAGTCGTACATCATACTTATAACATATAGCATCTGCCAGTATGTAAAACATTTACCTTCTCACTCTGACATTAAAAAATAGTCTTTTGAAGTCAAAATTGTTTAGTAGCAGGTCCCAACACTTTGCACCACATATTCGATAGCAATGGAGTGTGGAGTTAGGAGTTTTCTCCTGTTAAATGTAAATCATTCTGCTACAAAGCTTAAATGCCCAATATTGTGACAAAGGAGAAAATATCTTGTCAAATCCAAGTCAAATAGTCGTTTCTCATTTCAATAATAAAAACGTGGAAAAGGTAAAGTTCATCATGTCTGCTTCAAAAGATGTGTTCATACAGTCACAACCTTTTTGGACTCCTGCTTTCCCAATCAAAGTGTTATAAGGTCCCCAGACTACTATAGTAAGTAGTATAATGGGATTTTAAGATTGTTACAATGGTTGTATATACCCTTGTTCATCACTATGATGACCCACTTTCGTCAAGCAGCAATAGATTTCAAGATGGTGGTATTTTTCTGTCAAGCCTTCATTATTCAGATCTGTGAATATTTGTTGCCTCTAAAAAATAATTACACAGTAAACTTGCTATTGTGAAACATAGTGTGTCAAAGTGTTCATACCCTTAAACTCTAGGGACATGATGTCTATCTACCTTGCTCTGTCATCCATTCAAATTTAAAGTATTGTTCCTACAGAATCTTTTAAATGCATCTATCCTTTAACATATACTGTCACACCAAGGTTTGTAAGACAGAGTGAAATAGGACCACTACCTTTCTCCATTCTTAAGGTACTCTTCAAAATATAAAAAGCTCTAGTAAGCCTTAGAAAATGTACTCCCTCTCTATAAATGGATCCTTCCTTTAACAACGACTTTCACTTATAACACATTTTACCATTCTTAATTGATCATTTAATACTTCATACTTACATGATACTTAATCATTATTCAACTAACAGTCATGCAACATACTTATAACACATTCGATCATGCTTAATTTATTAGAGTCATACATTTTAATCAAACATTTAGTAATCATTCATTAACTATAATAATGCATCATATGTATAACACATTTGATAATACTTCATTGATCATGAAATAATTCATAATTGTCATGAATCGTATTTATAAGAGCTTTTATCATTTTATCAAATGTCTAACTAGTATGGTTATTCTTATATCCAAAGAAAAATGATCAAATCACTTATAAGGGTGAGACGTGACTCTGGTTAAATATGGTGCATATTATTATTATTATTATTATTACTATTATCATCATCATCATCAATTAACGATTATCAAACGTATATACTAAAAAGGCAGTAAAATGCGGCGCTAATTTTTTTAATCAAATGTTCTATAGTATGATGTATGACACTGATCATTGAAAAATGATCGAATGCCCACAGATTATGTTGCATAACTCTAATTGAGTATGATGTATGTCCCCGATCAATCAAGGATGCGTGACTCTAAACAAGTATAGTGCATGATTTTATCAATGATAGATGATCATATGTCTACTAAGCATAATGAATGACTCTAATTAATGAAGGATGACCATAATGTCCACCAGGATAATCAAATGTCTTATAAGGATGATGCATGATTCTAACCAATCAATATCGTAATTTGTGTCACTCGCCATTCACAAACATAAAATGTTTACACAAACATGCCTTCCAATTGAGGATGTTCGGTGACGTTACCCGGGGCTTCATCTAAGAGATTCAAACATATTTTGAATCTTTTAAAACCTTCCCCACTGGTTGAGAAAATTTTATTTTCCTCTTCTTTATTTACACTTCTCAATCCCTCAAACTTATGACTCAACATTTGTCATAGTGTCAGCTAAACTGATCGACAATGTCATGCTGAAACTAGCTGGGTCAGCTTTCTGGCCCTGGCATCTCCTAATTACCTTCCCGAACATATACAATGAGGCTATAACAACAAACAAAATCACCACACTTGGCATGACATAACTAGCAACAAGTATATGGTTAGTGGGTTTTTCTGCAATTTTTGTTTTAACTTGGCTAATCAATTTATCGAAGTCTACTGTGGAACCACTAGAACTTATGTAATTGTTCAATTCGTCCTGTAAAGGGGTAGAGTACCCCAAATGAGAAAAGTTATTACCCTCATTCCAAACTACATTGGCTAACACTGGGAATCACCTAGAGTTCCACTGGCTCTTAACCTTTAACCTGCCCTGACGAATGACCAGGAACTTAAAATGCCTTTCTATCAAGTCACATTCTGAGTCATTTATAATCCTCCCTATACTATTTAAAGTTTTGGATATCGAAGGAATGGGACTTACACTTTCTTTACAAACAAAGGTGACCTCAGTATCCTCTGCTACCACATATAACCAACATGCTGCTATCCTTTTAAAAACAGGACTCCTTAAGACATTTATCTTTCTTTTACATGATCCAGTATTACTTTTTGACATAAACAAATTAAAAAAAACAATCTTCTACATTGCTATCCAACAACATTAAATTATTGGGATAAATAACCAAATTTTGTCCTTTACACTCTAAAAAATAACTCTGATCAAGTGATCGGAAATACTTTTTGTCTTTACTGATTGAAAATACTTTATCTAGATTAAATTCTATAAATATTACTCTAACAACGGCTTTAGGCTAAAATCCAAAACAATTTGAAAACCATTTTCCAACAGAGCAATTCCCCTCACATATTTAAATGCTATCCTTGTATCTGTGGTTTGAACAACTGGTTCGGGGTGGGTTTGAACCAACACCCCTAACCACATAAGTACTAAAATTAACTCTCCCAGAATCATAGTTAATGTACACAATAATATAACAATAACACAATTACTACCACAATGACGCAACAATAATATAAGCCAGATTACAAAAATAAAATTTTTCCTTTTACACAACAACAAATATGACATTGAAAATTTTTTTTTTCTCTTTGTCTAACGTCTTTCAGCTGATTACAGCATTATTTAACACTGGTTGCTACGAACAAAACACATACATGACGCTTCGCTGCACTTGCACTTTTTACCTTTTTTCACCTCTCTCTGAGAAAAGATTAGGTTTTTTTAACCCACCTCGGTGGCGTAGTTAGCTAAAGCACAAGTTTCGTGTTGAGCTATACTGCCGAGGATGGGGAGATCGAGGTTCTAAACTCAATCGGGTGAACTGGGGTGGTTTCCCTAAATGGTTTTCCACTCTCCCTCCACGAAAATAGCGGGTTAACTTCCTCTAAATTCAATCTTCCCAATTCCTAGCCAATTAGCGTAATTGGTACTTAAGCGTACAACCCGAACGATTAGTAAGACGCAGTGCTAAATAAATAAATAAAAATTGTTTTTTTTTCTCTCTCATCTCACACTTTAATAACTTGCTTACGTATTCTTACATAACGATGAAATGGCGTCTTAGGCTGAGTTCCCAAAATATTGACTACTATTGAACGATAAGGAAGCTGTATTCTTATCGTAACCTTACCCAGGACCTCGAAGATTTAATAAGGGCCGGTAAACTTTGTTAAGAATTTCCTAACCTGGTTCCTCTTCACAGCTGTCTTAGTCCCCGACATGATACGTAGTTGGTTGCGATTTCCTATAGTGTTGTTTGTCCTGGTTCATAAATGTATATTCTTGTAGACCTTCCTCCATAGTCCTTGCAGCTTAGCCGCCACATCTAGCACACATTCATTTGACACTCCTGCAGTTAACCTAATCCTGGAAAATAGTATGACCATTTTCCTTCCGTAGAATACCTCGTACGGGGCTACCTTAATACTGGAATGTACCTGAGTGTTATAGGCAGTGACTACAAAAGGTAAGTAGATGTCCCAATTATTTTGACGTACATTGACAAAATGTGACAGCATCCAACTAATAGTCTGATGAACGCTTTCAATCCTTCCATTGCACTGTGGATGCCTTGGACTCGTGTTCAGTTTGTCCACCTTTAACAATTTGCACAACTGCGTCATCAAATCTGACATTAAGTTAGTCTCTTGATCTGACAAAATACTTGACATAATTCCAAATATCATAATCCACCGGGTAATTAATGCTCTAACCACAGTTTCTGCTCTCTGGTCTGGTAGTGGCACAATTACCAAGCATCGATCGTTGCACGACGCGGTTGCCTTACAGTCTTTCACTCCCGAAACGCTTCTTGTAATAGGAGTATTGTTTTTGAAAAAACCCTTAGATTGCCACTTTGGACACCAAGACTGTCAAAGTCTACTATCCTCCCTTATGACTACGAACTGCCACTCTCTCGATTATGTGTGTTCTACGTGTGGGCCTGGATATCTGTCATGATGTATTTGGCCGAGGATAGGGGAGGAGGGGATGATATTAATACTTGTGTGGGTTCGTGATTGACGTTAGAATTAGCTTTAAAAGGTTTATTAATACTAATATGACTATTATGTTATGTTAAAAGTTAAGCTAAAATGAAGAACTTAGTGAATATAGACACGCGAGTGACCAAACGAGGTGCTATGAGGTGTACCTATGGTCTGTCTGACTGCTAGGTGGCTCCTGCACATTCGCCAAACCTGGTTCGCTGGGCTCGAGCGGCAGTCCCGACTGGTACTTGGTGAACCCGAAGATTTAGCCCGTGTGGCCCCGTGACAAAGCAGCGTGACCTCCTAGCTTACGATATTTCATAGTCAGCCCCAGCGAGCTCAAGACCACCCCCTTTTAACCGGGCCAATTTCCTGGTTCCTAGCTCAGGACTGCTGACACCTCCTTTTGCGTCAGTCTCTCTAGTTTGTTTGTTTATTGATTATTCATAACACTATTTGTGTCACTTGCCACTCACAACATACCTTCCAATTGAGGCCATTCAGTGACATAAGCATAATTTATTAATCTTATCAAGTATGAAGTATGTCTCTAATCTATGAAGGATGGTCAAATGTCTTATAAGGCTAATAAATGAATTATGATTAAATATTGGGTAAGTACAAAGTATGGAATGATCAATGAATAATGATAAAATGTGTTATCAGTTTGCAACATGATAATGGTCAAGCATGTTTATGGGATGATCAATAAACAATGATCAAATGTATTATAAGTATGATGCATACCTCTCATGTATGAATTATGTTTTTGATCAATGAGAGGTGATAAGATGTGCTATAAGTACAATGTGTATTTAATCAAGAATGAATTATTTATGGCATTATACATGAAATATAATCAAAGGTCCTATAGATATGATGTATGACTCTAAATCAATTAACGATGTTAAAATATATATTAGCATGATGCATAACTCTAAGCCTAGTTATTTCATGATGTGATCAATGAACGATAGTCAAATGTCTTCTAAGTATGATGCAATCATTGTGTGATGATTACGTTCAAATATGTATGACTTATATTATGTTCAATGAACTATGATTTAATGTTATATGTATGTTTCGTGACTCCTATCAATGTATGTTGATTAAATGTTTTGCAAGTATGATATAGAGTTCTAGAGAAGGACGTAAATGTTTGCAGGTTACTTGACAAGAAGGGCTGTTCAGATAAAATTTATTTCACAGAGAGGAAGTACATATTTTTCAAAGGTTGAAATAAAACTTTATGGGTAAACACACCCTTTTCACATACTTATTCGTAAACACCTTAAATTCCTCCAATACTGTGTAGGCTGCCAATAATCTCCCAAACAGTAGGGAAACAAAAATTAGCACAGTAGTTATAATTCTCTTCAAGACGTGGTAAGGGGTGCAGGAAAAGGATATTCCTTCCTACACCCCAAAGCTATCGTATTCATAAGAATGAGGAGTTGTGGAGTCGAGGTTAATGCTCTACTATGAATGAGAATATATAGGCAATTGATATGAGGTTTTATGCAATCCTGCCTTAAATTTAAAAAAAGATTTTGTTAGAAACATCGGAAATTGAAATAAATAAAAGTAAGATAACCGGTTATATCTACGTCATCTTGAAGCTCTATCCCAAGATCCTCGTAAACTTACATGATTTTTTTAGTGGAAAAAGAAAACTTTGGGTAAAATATAATTTATTCCTTACCTAGTGGGGAAGAAAAATTGATTTTTCTAGCATGACGATATCCATAATAATTTTCGAACCATTTTTAAAGTGGACATTTTGAAGTGTGCACATTTTGTCGGATGACCAATGCATTTATCTTTATTTCTTAAAGTTCTTATGCCAGGAATCAATAATTTTTCATGTAAATGACGTCATACTCTTTTTCTAGTATTCTTTCTTCCGTGAGATAACGGAAAAGTTCCTTGGGAGGTATTATCAAAGTATTTCGAGTTCGTGCCTCACTTCTTATATGCCACCCAATGTGAGCCTGTTCCAGAATGATTATCTAAAACTCATAAAATTCTCGGTTTTGAGTAATTGATCGCACATAAAACACCACGAAATATAGGAAATTTGAGTGTATAAGCGTAAGTAATTAATTCCGTGTAGTGTGTGCCCGCATCTTCAATCAATTCTTTTTGAATACGTTATCATGTACATTGCATTCCTTTGTTCGTTTTTTCCAATGTCAATGGCGTCTACAATTTATTATGTCTTTTAATCCACATTTAATTGATTTTTGGAGGCTTTCGCCACACTCGTGGTTTTCGCAATGGTCGCGTCTTCACTAGCCAGACACCCTGAAGCGTATATTTATATATTTTTTATTTAGCACCACGTCTTACTACCCGTTCGGGTTATACGCTTAAGTACTAATAACACTAATGGATTAGGAATTGGGAAGGTTGAATTTAGAGGAAGTGAACTCGCATTTGCGTGGAGGGAGAGTGGAAAATCATTTAGGAAAAACCAGCCCCAGTTCACACGACCAAGATTCGAACCTCGATCTCCCCGTCCTTGGTGGTCTGGCTCAACACTACTGGCGCGTTAGCCAACTACGCCACTGAGGCGGGTCTGAAGCGTATAAATCATCAAGAAGTGGAATAGGTGAAAGAAACGCCACCTTCTTACCTCTTCTTCGTGAAAACAAGCTGTGACGTTATAAAGTGTGTTTACAGGTAGGAAGAGATGAAACAAGAACTGAAAAGATATATAAATCAATAATATTATAAAACTAGTTTGCAAAGAGTTTTTGACAAGTTATCAACATATTTTTAATTTTCCTTGGCAACAAGGTTTTGTAAAGAAAAACAAATCATTTATCAATATATTTGGCGATGAGGATTTGAAAAGTTAAACAATGCATTTATAATCTCTTTGAAAAGAGAGAAAAAAAAGGGGAACTATGATAACAATAAAATATTTTATATCGTGTGTTTTTTAAAAGAAAAAAGTTAATTGATTGACGTGATGGAAACAGAAAAAGAGGTTGAGTGTTTCTTAGCCTTATCGTTATTAATTTTTTTCCCCTCTGGATCTTAATAACCTGTTACCTGGTGGTAGCACAGGTTCTTTTTCTCTCTTTATTTTTTTGAATAATTGTATCCTGTTCTTTTATTCATTCTGGTTTTCCAATCTAGTTTAGACTCTTATATTAGTAAGTCTTCTTCTCCAGATGTTATCCTTCTACGCTAGTTGGTCCACCCCGGGTATTTTATTTCCCCGGTACCCTCCACCTCTGACACTCCTGGATCACCCCATTTTTGGGATTCTCCAGGCCCTCTCCCCTTATCAGCCACCTGAGGAGGCGCCCTACCGGAGCGCTACTTCTAGCAACCACTTGTACCCTTCCCTAAATTAAACTAAACTAAACTAACTTTAAAAATACTTGTTTAATCCTACACTACTACTATCTTACTTATTGCCAGCAGTGCCAAATTTCATTGCTTATCCGATTCTGGCTCATTTCTACGCTCATGGTCGTACAGAGGGGATGCATAGCATTCGCTCTTCTCAGCCATTTGTCTCAGGAGGTCTGATGAACTAGCCCAGCCATGTTTGTTTCCAAACACGCCGAGCCTCTTGTCCAGGGACATTTCCCTTGATCTTCTGTATCCTGGTATTGATTTTGTTCCCCCCACATCTCGGCTTGCAGGCTTTTCCGACATTTACACATCATGCATCACCGCTTGCCTTTTTCTGCAAATGGTCCTAATATAATCCCTTCTTCCTCTTCATGGAGCCAATTCTAAACTATTTTCTACTTCGCGCAATTTAAGACCATATTTTCCTCCTCTGATATTTTGCCTACACTCAAGTCGTTGGTCTCTGTCTCGCTATCCTCTTCTTTTTCCTCTACTTCAATTTCTTGTTATTTTCTTCTTACATTCTTTGCCATATAATCCACCCTCTTCATTTCCGATATCAAGTTCGCCGTGGAGTCTAGGTATCCCCATACATCCGGGTCCCTTAACACGTCCCACACCTGTCGTCCTTGAATTTATTTTTACGTATAATCTTCTTATATCTACTGTCAAGACACGATATATCACCACGTGCTCAGGTGTATCTTCGTTCCCACATTCACAGTCCTTGGTAACAACCAGGCCCAACTCATATAACGAGGCTCTGTATGCTCCCTTTCCGGTAATGTAGTGCAGTAGGCCTTTTGAAGGAATGAGATGTGTCATTTCCAACCTTTCCCAAATGTTCGGGAAAAATTGATGCGCTCTTCTGCCAGTGGTGCTTGCATCCCGTTCTTCCCGCCACTCCTCGTTGCGAATAACCCGAACAATTTATAACATGTGGTTTAAAAAAACTTTTTTTTTTCGTTTGGAAACAAAAATTCAAGCGCCACTGAGGTGAAACTGAGTAAATTGGACTTAAAGTAAATGCTTCACTATAAGTTCGTATTTACTTACTATACATACTTACTTAATCTTACTGAATTAATTGGTGTTTTTAATATATTAAATAGAAAATATACATATTTTGCTAAATATTTAATAAAAACATAATTTATCACTTAGTTGAGTGTTACAATTTTTTTTAAACCCTATTTTTGTACAAAAAAACACCCCATAATACACATACCTATAGAAATATCACATGACTGATCGTTTAAAATTGTGAAATTAACATAGTATTAACAAAAAAGAGTTTTTCGCTCCTTAGCAACAATTACAGAAATAAATTTTAATTGCTGCATTCTGGATGTTGGATTTTTGTTGATTTAAAAAAAAATTTAGCACCGCGTATTACTACCCATTCGGGCCATACGCTTAAGAATTAATCATGCTAATGGGTTAGGAATTGGGAAGGTTAAATTTAGAGGTGAACCCGCATTTGCGTGTAGGTAGAGTGGAAAACCACTTAGGAAAACCTTCGGTTCACCCGACCGAGATTCGAACCTCATTCTCCCCGTCCTCGGTAAGCTAACTACGCCACTGAGGCAGGTATGTTTGTTGATAAATGAAGAAAATAACTTATATATGGTAGTTTGTTTGGAAGCTGTAGATGGCAGCACAATCAGGAAACACTTTCATATTTATTTACTGGATAGAGAGGACCCTTGTATTTCATTCGATCACAAAAACTAAAAACAACTAAAATTTGGTGTTTGATTGTTTATTGCTAAACACTCAAATTGATACTTGGTGTAGTTTTTAATTTGAAATTACCCGCTTCGGTAGCCACATGCTACTCCACCATGCGATACTCTCGCAGTTTACTAGACTGCCGATGATGGAGAGATCAAGGTTCAAATCTCGGTTGGGTGTATTGAAGGTAGTTTTTTCAAAACTGCTTTTCACTCGTGCTCCACGCAAATGCTGGTGCACTTCCTATAAATATGACCTCTTTGATCCCTAAATACATTAGCGTAATTAGTAAATAAATGGTTAATCCGAACGGTGCTAAAAAAATTGTATTTCTTTAATTTATTTATAGCTAACTATACTTAATCTATGGTAAGTTCTTGAATCTATATTTCAGCTGTATGTGTTTCTTCCAAATCTTCAATACAGTGGATATTAATTAAATCACTATAATAAATTTGTCGTTCATCTTAAATACTGGCACTCCCTGCAAGCAAATTACCAGAATTAATACAGGCAATGCTTGCTATTATCTAGTTTATAAATTGTTGTCTTATGTCTCAGAATATTAAACCGACAATTTACAACACAAAACTACAATAATTCTAATAGTTGTTCTTTTTGAATGTGAAGACGCGTGGTCTCTTAGCATGTTTCACACTATGAGGACACTCATGCTCACACTTTCGCCATGCTCACGCTCATGGGATGCACCGAGTTATTCACACTATGGGGACACTCATGCTCACACTCTCACCATGCTCACGCTCATGGGATGCACCGAGGTATTCACACTATGGGGACACTCACACTCACACTCTCGCCATGCTCACGGGATGCATCGAGGTATTCACACTATGGGGACACTCACGCTCACACTCCC
>CABFWB010008894.1:0-15520 GCA_902151455.1 Timema bartmani
TGTACATTATTCCGTTCAGAAATCTTACGAGTTTATAGAAAAAGAGAGAAAGTCTGTGCGGTATGCCGTACCATTTATTTTTCTGAAATATCTAAAATGACTGGTATATGACCTTAATTAGCGTTTCCTTCGCCCCAAACTAACACGACAAGTAGGCCTCTTTACTTGAATATAGTGCGTATAACCCGAACGGGTAGTAAGATGTGGGGCTAATAACAATTTACTTAAATAATAAATAATGCTCTTTAACTACCCAATTTTTTTTTATAACACCTTCTTAAATTTTCTTTACTAATCGGTTGTTTAAGTCTACATATATTAATTTATGATAAATTTGGACCTATAGAACTATGAGTTTCTATTTTTATTTTAAAAGTAAGAAAAATTCTGAAGTTTCTGAAATATTGAAAAATAGATGTTGCATTTTAAGTAGACATAGCTCACCTAAGATTTAAAAAAAAATAACGTTATCCTTTCCCCTTAACTTTAGTCAACTACAAAGTGTCAGCTAGAATATTGTCACTAAAGCTCGCTTTGAGAATTCTGTACATGGTAGTAGAGGGTTAATGAGCTTTAAGTTTATGTTAAATGGTTTAGTTACGGGAGTAAATGGGTTAAAGGGTCTTCTAATCAATTTGCTGGCAATATTCACTTCACGTGTACGAAATGCTTTTGTTATTAGGTACAATTACTTACGTCTCTCAAAGATGAACTTCAGTTATTTAACATAACTATTTTTGAAAAATAATTATTAAAAATCTTAGTAATTAATTCCTTTGAATTACATGAACCTGTAGTTTTTTTACGTGCAACCAATCTTACAACCCATCTGAGATATCCACAGATTTACACATATGGGGATGAAGATAGAGGAAATGTACCCAAATTTTCGTGGAAGGAGATTGGGAAACCATTTCGGAAAAATCACCCTTAGTCCACTAGACCGGATTCAAATCACAATATGCCCATCCCTACCATTGTATATTGCGAGGATGATGCCTTAGACCATGTTACCACTGATTCTGGTCCACCAGTATGCACGCAGATAAAGGAATCATTCTTATAACATCTGGTTTTCAGGTGATTGGGGTGATTGGTTATTTTTTATACCAGATGTGTGGTCTGAGGAGGTGTTTCTTAAATGGTTTCCTACACTCCCTCAACGCAAATGCGGGTACACTTACTTTAAATTTACCTTTTATTCCTTACCCAATAATTGTAAAATATGCATACATCCCAGACGGGTAGTAAAAAAGGCTCAGGAAACTCAAAAACATTTTAAAATGTCATTTCTTTTAAATATTTTCCTTGATTTAAACAAATAAAAACATGTAATCGTGTGAAATGTTCACATCGTGTCAAATTTGATTCCCATTCAATTACAGCTCACCACAGCAAGTTATATTTATATAAGGTGACCTGATGGTCTAGGGGTAAGGTGTCAGACTTCTGTGCTGGGGGTCCGGGGTTCAATCCTCGGTCCCGACACAGATTTATCTGATTGCTGAACCCTTCCTTCACCTCTGACAAGACGTGTATTAATCACAACTTGTGAATGTGAAGAATGCCAGGCCTCCACCGTGGTTCGGATCCCACGTTAAACTGTAGGTCCTCCATTTCATCTCACAATCACCCTACCATTACACATTAGCGTAAGTGCGTATAACCCGAACGGGTAGTAAGACGCGGTGCTAATAATAATAATAATAATAATAATAATAATAATAATAATAATATATTTTATTTAAAGTATTTAATTTATATTCAGAAAGTCAGGTACTTGAAAACACAAACAATATCATTGTACCGTATAGCTATTTGTCAAGGGGCTGATTAAGATAATAATTATTATAATTGACGGTTTTTAAATATTTCACTTGAATATTATTCTATCCGTGTTTGACTATATTTGTGTCAGTCAAATTATTATTGTTTAAATCTTTATTGGAGAGTAGGATGATTGGTTTGAGTCAACGTTTTTTTTATCTAAAATATAATTAAATGATATTCAAATGATATTTTCATAATTTCATTGTATAGTTTTTCAATCAAAAATACACATAAGTATAAATAACTCCCGTTTTTTAAAATTTCAGTTAAGTTAGAATGTGTTATATCGTTCAATACGATTTATTGAAATTGAGCTTTTGATTTTGAGATTTAAGACTTGAGCATTATCATAGTTTTAATCACTGCTATAAAATAGTTTCTAAATAGAAAATTTAGTTTATTTTTGTGTGTGGGCTACGTTTTAATACCTGTCTAGGCTATCCACAAATGTACGAATTACCAATAAGAGAGGAAAAATATTTTTGTTTAAGACTTCTCAGTCCACCCGAACGAGATTTAAACCCTTTCTTCCACTCTACCAGCAAACCATTGAAATCAATTTTTTGCCTTAAAACTTCAGAATCCTTAACACATTAAAAGTAGGTTGCATTAATATCTAATAATTATCTGGTTATATAACCAGGAAACACTATTTGAGTATATAATAGTTTAAAAATAAAACGAATTTCCCTTTATTTAGCAGCAATTGATAGTTATTTAAAATTTAAAATTATTTGGAAGAGTTTAACCCTAGGATACATTCATGGATCTTCCAGACCCGTGTAAAATTTTACAGCATTGTATTTTTAAAACTTTCAGATTTACAGCCTTATTACTTTAGGAGTTCTTCACTTAGATATTAATGAACACATTTTCAAACTTGAATTAATATGCCCTTTGTAATAAAATTTAAATTAAATTAAAACCAAATATACACGTACTATGCAATCCTGGGATCTTTTAGACCCACTTATATTGGTAGCTTTATTGTGCTTTGAATTCAGTGTTTTCGTGTAAACGAGACTGTTATTTCAATGACAAAAAGCACGTGTGAGGTCTGTCCATTCACTCCCCTCACCTCAATTCAGCCCTCCCCCCCACTTGCCCCTTCCTTGACATCTTGGACCTTTGTATACTCTGATAAAACAGTTGTCAGCAAGAGACAAAGTTGTCCTTGTAAGGTTTCATAACTAACATTTTGATTGTACTATTTACTGTTTGCTCAATTTGTCGTGTGTAGAAAAATGTACCTCAACGTCGCCAAAGGTTACCTGGAATATTTTAATATCAGATAATATAATAGTTGAAATTTGGAACAGCATAAATGGAGAAGACAAGCGTTTTGCTATTTCAAAGAATAAATTTGGAAATAGGTGAAAAATTTCGTTGTCTTGTATTGCTTGCTGGATATGAAAAGAACTGGGATATACCAATTCGTGAACATTTTGAAGATCCATTTTCAAACCCTATGTATCGTGCAACAATTTCAGTCAGTAGGTTTGAAGCTATACGTCGTTTCCTAAGATTTTATGAGAAGAGAACAATAGATTTTTTCCTTCAATGGGATCACCTCACTACATTCAGACACATCTGGGAGACATATTCCTTTCAAATTGTCGAAATTCATTGATGCCCCATGAACCAGTAACAGTAGATGAGCAGCTTATCCCATTTGTGGTACGCTGCAAGTTTTTACAATAGTAATACTAAGCCTGCAAAATATGGCATACAAATATTTTTGGTATGCGATTCCACAAACTCATATGCGTTCAACATAATTATTTACACAGATGAACATCCTAGAGATGATGTACAAAGAAATTTGGGAGACAATTGTCAAAAATCATTGTGGTGAATTCTGAAACTCTGCTTAGAATATAGCAATAGATAATTATTTCACTAGCATTCCCTTAGTTTGAGAAATGTTTCAACAGTTTTTGACCATTGTAGGCACTCTTCTTTAAAATAAGCCGGATATTTAACCAATCATGAAGTGTTTATAAAGCTCGTGAAGTTTTCATCTCTTAATTTTGCTTTAAGGACAAAGCTACAATTTGGAGCGATGTTCAAAAAAAGGGAAATGCTGTAGTACTTCTAAGCTCAATGTATATTGAAAAAGCAGTGAATCAAGAA
Organism: Timema bartmani; assembly: GCA_902151455.1. Classification (NCBI taxonomy): domain Eukaryota; kingdom Metazoa; phylum Arthropoda; class Insecta; order Phasmatodea; family Timematidae; genus Timema; species Timema bartmani. The sequence continues at coordinate 3,964 of CABFWB010008894.1, forward strand.
TACAATAATTATATATATATATATAGTATTGTAATAAATATATATATATATATATATTTATTACAATACCGTATCACAAAAAGTGGATCATAAAGCTCGAACATACACTTGTAAACGCCAAACAAGGAGATGGCCTATAGTTTCGTGGTACATTCTTCTTGATGTAGGTACCTTGAAAGCATATTTGATATATATATTTCACATCATCCAAAATAATTAAGAGAGCGCATCAAAACAAACATAAAATATTTTTGAAAGAACTTGTAAGAGATATTATTACTCCCCATATGATGAATATACAATACAATAATGAAGAGCTACCAGAAACTGTCATCAATGCCATGGAAATTTGTGGTGTGACAAGAAAAATTCAAAATAAGCAGGGTAATGGCCAAAAATTACAGAAAATTAAACGACGGTGCACATTTTGTCCTGCAAAAAAGACAAACAAACTTCCAAGATACATGTAAAATGCAGACGCCATGTGTGCAAAGAACACAGCCAAATATTTTGTGAAGATTGTATTTGAATACCAACTAAAATAAAAAAAAATTGGGGCAGAAATATTTTATAATTTACAATTCAAACATTATATTTTATATAAAAAAAATATATACATAATCATTCAAATCAAAACAATTCATAAGGTAATGTCAAAGTGTAATATTTTGTTAGCGCTAAATAAAATTTCAATCTGTAAATGTACTGTATGAAAATAATAGTTATAAAATAGATATATTATATATAAATATATGTATAAATATATTATACTATTAATATATTAATATCTATATAATATATAATAATATATGTATTTATCCCAGTGGTGAAATTAGTATGGTTCTACGAGACCCATGAGTAAGTTTTGTTAATTTAGACATGTTTTAAAAATGTTAGTTCATTAAAATTCACTCTTGGGGTGTCCTAGTTTTCGGCTAATCTTTGTTAAAGCCTGGTTCAAGATCAATATGTAAATACAAATTTTGGAGGATTTTACAAAGTGTATAGTCTTTATATATTCTTCAGTCCACAGATTAGCTAACAACTGCCCTAAACGCACCCCTGTTAGAAGCTATTGCCTTAAGCTTACCGTAGTTACTGAACCCAATCACCCATAATTGGTTTTATTTAATGTACTTGCTACTGGACTCTCTCATCTCCAATTTACTCTCAATAATCACTCTCATAAATTATTTTTGCTTTGGTGAATGGCCTATTCAATTATTATTATTATCTTCACAACGTTTTACTACCCGTTCGGGTTATACGCACATACGCTAATGTGTAATGGTAGGGTGATTGTGAGATGAAATGGAGGACCTACAGTTTAACGTGGGATCCAAACCACGGTGGAGGCCTAGCATTCCACACATCCACAAGTTGTGATTAATACACGTTTTGTCAGAGGTGAAGGAAGGGTTTGGCAATCAGATAAATCTGTGCCGGGACCAAGGATTGAGCCCCGTACCCCTAGCACAGAGGTCCGACACCTTACCCCTAGACCACCAGGTCACCCATTTATTTACTATACTATTCACATATAAAATGTATAAGACCGCCTTTGTGGCCCAGTGGTAAAAAATCATGCATAATTCTATACATAAGTGTATTTATATTTTTTCTAACTATATACAAATATTTCTTTATATGCGTAGGATATATTCAGCATGATTGGGAAATACATAGACTTAAAAATTACATTCCATTTTGAACAATACCGTTACAAGGACTGGTAATATTCTCATTGGTCTTCCTTTCTATTTCTATATATTTGTATTCCTCTCCACACCTACTTTACTTGCATAAACGCAGAGAAGCCCGTTACTATAATTAGTATGTAAAGGCCTCCGAGTCCCTCCATTAAACAAGCAACTAGGTTAGAGCTAAGAATGTCTCCCGGGTGTAAATAGGATCCAGGCTTAAGGGATAGTTAACATCCAGATAGCAAAGGCTTTCAACCGAGTCACATGAGAGCTAAAAAAATGGGAGAGCTAAATTAAAAAATACACAGGTGTTATGGGGGGGAAAAAAAACTAAAGAGGAACTGGTATAGGAGGTTGAATCTTGAAACCAAATGGAGTAAAATAAATCTAAAGGGAACTCATTAGCACACACATATGAAGAGAAAGAAGAATACATATTTTCCTAATGGAGTGGAAAATAGTTAAAATATACAGCATCGAAATTATAATGAAGAACAATGTTTTAGTTAAGTCCTTTCAAGGCCGTAGCCAGCCAATAATTTCAGGGTAGGGGNCCATCCCCCAATTGCCGGAGTCTAGAAAAAAACTATAAATGGTAAGCAGTTATAGAAGCTATCTGAAGTGGTTTTTTTTTAAGGCAACATAACCTCCTAACTGCTGGAGACAGTTACAAATTCTAAATAATAAACACCTCTAGAAGCTCTCTGAAGTGCTTTTTATGGCAACACAGCCCCCTGATTTGTACTTGTACCTTAATTTTGATATTATTTGAACCATAAATAAAGCCATCTATATTTGTTTCNGGTTGAACCACCAAATCCACCCCCCCTGACTACGGTCTTGTGTCCTTTTATTTAATCTGAATATTAAGTTATCACAATGAAAATTCAAAAATCAAGTAGTGGTTGTAGTTTAATTAATTAACAGACATTACCATCTAGGTATAAACCTTATAAATATTGTGATATCTAGTCTATGAGTATAGATTCAAACATTATAGATCAGGTGTATATTTTGTTTCCCGGTGGGCAAGCAAACCAAATGTCAGGTTATTTGGACTAGTTTTCTGAAGTAGCAGAGGTCAGAACTTGAATCCTAGCTAAGTGCACTCGGGGTGAATTTTACTTAATAGTTTCATATCCACTTCCACGTAAACGCTGGTATATTTTCTCAACATCTCATCTTCCTCGTTCCTAATCAATTAGTGTAATCAATTACATAAATCTCGGATGGGTAGTAGGCTTAGTACGCTAATCAAAAATAAATTTACTATAATAAATTACAACGGCTTTTCCAATCACCAGCTTTGAACTTGTACATACATATCAATTCTTTCAAACGTGTGGTTCAAAACACTTTGGCACTAAAGCTGATTGATCCACGTTTCCGATCACGTATCTGATTCGGAGTGGAGACCCCTATACAACAAGGCTTTGGTACTTAAGCTCCCTCTTTTTTACAATTCCCGGCAACCAGAAATAACAGAGAAGGGTAAACTTAGCCTGCCCTTTCCTGCTTGGTGTTAAGGGTGCCACCTATTTGAAGGGAAATATTCCCACATTGGATTATTTCCTGTGATAATTTCAGCTATGAAGTTTAAAAATTATTAGAACACTCATCATGAAAGTTCGGTTGTGATCCAGTGGCGTATCGTGAAATGTTGCCAAAGTAGGCACAGTTATTTTAAACTGTAAGATGTCCTCTCATTGGTCATTAATACAACCAGGTACCAACCGGAAATACATTTCCAATGTGAGGTATGCAAGCAGAGTCCATTTATAATTGGTCAAATTCAAGATTAAATGAAAGAATGGTTTGAAAATGTATAAAACTACGCACATCTATTTGAATAGGTATGACCTGGTGGTCTAGGGGTAAGGTGTCAGACCTCTGTACTGAAGGTCCGGGGTTAAATACTCTGTCCTAGCACAGATTTATCTGAATGCCAAACCCTTCCTTCACCTCTGACAAGACGTGTATTAATCACAACTTGTGAATGTGTGGAATGCCAGGCCTCCACCGTGGTTCGGATCCCATGTTAAACTGTAGGTCCTCTATTTCATCTCTCAATCACCCTACCATTACACATTAGCGTAAGTGCGTATAAACCGAACGGGTAGTAAGACGCGGTGCTAATAATAATAATAGTAATAATAGTAAAATATATAAATTTACAAATATAAATAAGACACATTATTACTCAAATACTGTATTTAGTTAATGGTTTTGGGGGAAAGAAGGCTATATTCACAGGAAGTGTGCCCGTATTTGTGTTGAGGGAGAGTGAAAACCTAATTTGGAATAAGCTCTCAGTGCACCCGACTGAGATTTGAACCTTGATCTCCCAGTCATCCGCAGTCTAGTCTAACACGAGAGTAGTGTGTTAGACCACACGGCCAAGTAAGCAGGTAATATTTCCATTAACATTTGTGTGTAAATTAAAAAATGGTATAAATTATAAATTATAATCAAGCTAATTTAATACATATATTTTGTGTTAAATGATATTTTCCGCAACACAGGACTTCAAGAAATTTGTGGCAAGTGTCTACATGGCGCCTAGCTTAACATACTACTCGCAATACATATCTGTACGTAGTGTAGTATATCTAAATCCAATGAGGGGTTTCTTATGTTAAATAGTATTGTAATAGCCGTGATCATTTGCTCGTTATCTATGGACATTTTGTTTACCTCCTGTATAATATTTTCTTCCCTCGGCTCGTGACTGGGCTACAACAAGTAGGTGGATCTTTTTCTTTATGGGTATTTCATAAAATTAAAACATATCAACCATGAACATCTTAGGTGTGTAGGCGTGTCGCCGACTGATGCCGAAGATAAGCAATGCTTTTTTTTTTTTGCGCCACGTCTTACTAGCTATTCGGGTTGTACGTGTAAGACAAGATTAACTTCGCTAATTATACTACTATAAAGCTACATGGCTGACTCACTCACTAACATTAATGTTTATCAATTTCCAGATGAGTTAGAAATTTGAAATTTGTCAAACTTATAGCTTCTATCCTGTAACCGACGGGAAAATTCCAAAAAGTTAAAAATTTTAGTTTTTAAGCCCCGAAAATAATTCAAAATGGCGGAGCAACTTTAAAGTTGGAGTGGACCTTTTTTGGAGGTCTCTTGTGGCTAAACGGTAAGACCTATCAAAAAACGGATTGCACCAACAGCTACGGATTTGGCGAGATCCACAAGTTTAGGTCCTATTACTTTTTGTCGTATCTCCATCGGTTAAACCTTAGATAGAGCTAGATTTTTTGATTTTAGGTAAATTTTGCACATTTTCCACATATTTTTTAATTTTCTGACACACTTATGGGACAGCTAGAATCATAAAATTTGGCAGGCATATTTGCACATCCAACTTACATAAGCGTGCCAAATTTGATTGTTCTAGCTGCCCTATAAGTATGGATAAACTAAAATAGTGTGTGAAAAATACAAAACAATACCGGTAACTTTAATTGTTACGTTCATAACAACGCTGGAATTACATTAGTTTAAATCCACTTGCAAAGAAAACTCACTGGGGGTTTGGGGTGGAGCCCCCAACGAGAAAAGCTATTTAAATATGTATGAGTAGACCTAAGGCGGAATGTTGAAGTGTACCCGGTTGTGCGTGGAGATTGATTGGGAAACCACCTAGGAAACAAAGTACATCCGAATGAAATTTTAGCCCCAATTTTCCTGTAACTTGCAATCAAGGCATAGCACGAAACCATGTGACCACCGATGAGAGCTACTACATTATTGTGTGTGAATTTGGCTTTAACTCAAGAATTTTCTATTTTATAAAAGACGCTTCGTTTTTGAAACAATAGATTTCATCAAATTTCTATAAAACTCTATAAACACATATTACTTACTCCCTCTGGATATCTTAATATATAACACTTTTGTTCTTATAATCTAAGCTTAGCCTAAAGCTCTGGAGAATATGATTTCCTCTAAGTAGCGCACAACAAAACTATTTACATACACTTATTTACTTCCTTCATTAAAATATAATTAATTGTTTCCTTACATCTTTACATCCATTATGGTTTCCAGCCTGTGGTCAGTTTATTTTATTCAAGCCATTTATTTTACGTGCTGGCCAGGCCTGTTGAAGCTTCATATGCGTTATAATCTAGCTTAAGAATAGGTCAGGCACAGAATCCAGTCTCCGAACGTTAATTTATCACGGTTAGTGGGTAGACCCACATTTCATCAATGATGAATGTTTCAGCCATGGCGGGAATCAAAACCGGGACACTTAGCCCAGTAGACAGACAAGCTACCAACTGAGCTAAGGTGTCAGATACATTGATTCTTATAGTTGCTGATAATGTAATCAAGGGTGAATAAGATTTGTTTAATATTTAGTGAATATCAATTGCATTAAATGGAATAGCATCACAGTTGAATAACAAATGGTACCTAATATCAAGACTGTAGTAAATGTATTGATTGATGATATTAAAATAGTAACATAATCATGTAGGAAGTAAGAAATTACGTTTATTGTTGTTGAACAATACATTTAGACAACATTACTGCTCAGTAGAATTCCTTACATAGTCAAAGCCCACATAATATATGACTCTCTAAAGCTTTTTGAGTGGAAAAACAAAGAAGTTGCGATCAATGATTATAGATAACATTTTGTTTTTGTGACATAGCTCTGTGATGTCACTGTCAGAAAATTTGAATTATTAATATAAAAGTTGTGGTCAAAATGATGCATTTAAGAAGTTATATAAAAGTATTGAATAGCTTTTTTAGAATTTTACTAACAGACTCCAACTAATATTGTACTTATTAATAATTTGATTTAGTTAGTATTCATAGGTTTATAAATAAAAATCTATAGATCACACATTAAAGTTTATGATTATACACCACGACCTATTTTTATTGTTTCTTCGAAATGTATTCCCTGCAAGATCGTCTAAAATCAAATTAAAGCCTTAATACCATACCACTCCATCATGTTTATGAGTTAATTAATTAATTAATGACCAAGTAGAACGAGGTCCTCTTTAAGCACCGCCGTTTGACATTTCGCTTGTCTTTGTTTGTTCCGCGATTTCTGCTAAATGCGTTGACAAATCTTAGCGAAATTTATAAGGAACATTCTTTGAACCTAGGCCAAACCAAATAAGCAAATGTTTTATAAATTTTGAGAGTGATCGATTGTGGGACTGATGTATAGAAATACTTATCACCGCATATTACTACCCGTTCGGATTATACGCTTATGTACTAATAACACTAATGGTCTTAGGGATTAGGAAGGTTATAATCAGAGGAAGTGTACCCGTATTTGCGTTGAAGGAGAGTTTAAAACAATTTTGTAAAAACCCCCCTCAGTACACCTGACCGAGATTCGAAACCTCGATCTCCCCGTCATCGGCAGTCTAGTCTACTGCGAGTGTAGTATTAGACTATGCGGCCACTGAAGAAGATATATTTTTTGTTAAATTCAAAGAAAATTAGCTCAAGAACCTTGAATATATCTATACAAAGTAAACATGACTCAATATCTCATTTTAAATAGTAATGGTATAATTTTTCTTTTGGAACGAATCTATTTGCTTAAATTACGTTTTTGGTTTGGTAACGATTTCTAAACTGAAAGACATGTGTAAGCGCAGTGGTTATCATTTAAAATTTTATGTGAATATTTGTCCTAGTACAATGTTATTTTTTCAACCCGATTGATTTACTTTTAATATTTGCTTTGATTTCGTCACAAAATGAGCGGAACTCTATTGAAAAAATATGTCATTATTTCAAATAATAGCAAGGAATGTGTACTTTACCATTTCATTTATGAATGGAGGTAAACTGGTATATTAGGTCCAATTAAAATTGTCCGAATAAGTTTATTTATTTTTTATTTAAAAACCAAATGATATGTGATGTCACTTCTCTTATTTTTTTATTAATGGTCAGTAAAAAAAAAACCCAACCACATTAAACACCTTTCAGTTGACATTTAGTGGTTAGATTTAACCAACAATTTACAGTTACATTCCTTTTTAAATTTAACCAGACGGTGGTTTCACCAAACCAAAATCACCACTTCTCACCACCAAAAATCAGTGTGAAACAATGTCGAGTGGTTAGTCAAAAACCTTCTATAAGTCACTTGAATTTGAGTAAAAATAGTATTCTCTTGGTTTGTCTGGGAATGAGCCATGTTTGGCCATGTTATACCGTTCACATAAAACATTGAATATATTTTAAAACCGTCTCATTCATTTGTCCTGTTTTTTAAAATCATAATCTAAAATATTTTTTCAAACATTCACTTCCATTAAATGAGACTAAAATATGAGATTTTCCATCAAGTTTGGACTCTTGGTTATTGTTCCTTGGTCTGACATTTTAAAAATGTTTATTATTATGATTATTATTATTATTATTATTATTATTATTATATTTCCTACTGTCTATGGCAGCTCATCCAATAGTTTACAATATCAATAGAATATGTTTAATTTTTAGTCCATTAAACTTGAAAAACTAGAAAGCTTTATCAAACAACACTAATACTACTGTTCAAACTATATTTAGGTTGAAATCAAATTAAAGTTTGAATGAGGCAGGCTTACTTATCATCACAATCCTGTGTAGGTGAGTTTACGAAATCGTGTACGAGTTGCGGCCCGGCTTTTTGAGAGCCAGAGTTATGAGTTGCGTCCACTTAGCTAGCAGTGTACTTTCTATCAAGCTGTCTTAAATTTCATATAGAAACTATCATTGTCTCATGTCGACATCCCTCGTAATATCCAAACTTCCTCATTTATTGTCGTTCAATGGTTTTGGTAAAAATTTGAAGGTTTATTAGGTTTATTTAGAGGTAAACAACTCGTGCGGCCGCAACTCACCTGCAGCCTCAAAATCTGTTGGATATATTTTGCTCTTAACGTCCAAACCTAACCTAATACTATGTATGATATATATAAGACCTGCATCAGTGGTCTCGCAGTCTAAATGTCAAGCTGATATAGTCCTGTTCTCTGGTGATGGGAAGGCTCGTGTTTTAATACAAGCCTGTTGTAATGAAGGTGGTGTTTTCTAAACTCTTTATCAATATCGTTTATCAAAAATAAGGGTGTACTTCCTCTAAATCAAACCTTTCTCATCCCTATCCCATTGACGTACAGTGCGAACGTGTATTAATACTAGTTATACAAAAATTCCTATCAAAAGAAAGTGTCTTGGATGGTAAAGATTTGATCCAAATGATTCTAGAGAAAACGATAGTCAGGATAAAGTTTAAGTATTCATTAAACCTGATAATCTATATTGGGAAAAGATAAAACCATCGTAATTGCATCCGGCCAGGATTCAAACTCCAAACTTCCGTGTCAAGAGTCTGAGAAGACCCTTCTAAATACACATCGTTCAGATTCAAACACGCCTGGTAATTGCGAAATGAACCGAAACACATATGAACGTAAGCACGTACGCGCTTTGAACGGATGGCTCATAGAGTTATTCCATATATTGGCTTCCTTCTAGAGGGGGTGGGAGAGGGAGAATAAAAAGAGATCGCAAGAGACCAGAATCGGGTGGTATTGCACCTTTTAACCTCCCCTGAAGAGAAATTAGATTCCCCATTCCCACCTTTAAACCCCGACCCTAACAATGGTTCCGAAAGATCCTTTAAGTAAGTAGTGCTGAGGTTAATTTTAACGGCACTATTTGCAAATAGGAATCTAAAACGCGTGTGGTCGTGGATAACGCTATCTCAACTGGATGTACAGACGTTGACACACAACTAAAGAGCATATCTTAATTATTAATGTTATCATTTATACACAACTTAACATTAATTCATATTTTAATACTTTAAATAGTATTGTAATGCTAAATTAGCAGATTTTACTCTTTTTTTCTAAACGGTACGATTTCAAGTTTTTGAAACATGGTGGCCATTCAAAAGATTTTTCGTTTGACAACCCATCTCAAGTGAATCGAATTTAAGATAATAAGTAATCGATAGAATGTCTACAGCGTAATTTGTTGAAGTTTGGGATAGATAGCTAGACTGAAGTCTTAAGCGGCGTGAAATGGACAGTGGTTATTCTTTTTTGAATAATATTATGCACTATTTAACAGAGTATTAATTTGTTTTCTAATTACTTATGCCGGGATCACGATCAGCTTAAAGTTAACTTAAAGTTAACTTAACGTAACTTAACGTAAAGGACCTTCTCCTGTGTTTAAATGGAATCGATCACGATGCAGTTAACTTAACGTTGACTTGCAGTTAACTTAACGTAAGAGATGTCCTGGGAGGTTTTTTACTTTAAGATGAACGTTACTTGAAGGGTATCACGTGATTTAGCCAGCCAATCATTATGCGAATGAGGTCTACAGGGCTATTTAGTAATTCATTTGTAGGTTTTAAGACAAATGTTTACTCTTTAGCGTAAGTTCTAGTGATCAGACATTTAAACAAAATAATTAAACTAAAATAAGAAAGCTAAATTTATCAAAAAAGTTAAGTAATATATATTTATTATATCGATTGAAAACTGTAAACATTCACAGATCATCACTTTACAAATAGTACAAATCACAGATCATACTCGAGAATGAAGATGTTTGGCTCGAGTTGTTACGTTAAGTTACGTGAATCGTGATCATACATACGTTTTCTTGAGTTTAGTTAATTTTAAGTGAACGTTACGTTAAGTTAAAGTTAAGTTGATCGTGATCCTGGCATTAGTTATCAAGGAAAGATATCAACATCAAATCCAAGGAGAAATTAGAGGAGATATTTCAACTTTAAATCCTAAAATAAATCTTAATAGTGTACTGACGAAAAGATCATTGAGAGAGCTCTACTGTTCACGTAATTACTATTAGCCAACAAAATATCCAGAACTATTGAATATTTTATTTTGAAGCTGAAAAATACAGTAATCTGTAGTTTTTTTTTGGACCGGTCATCCCTGTATTTCTTTTCCATTTCCGTATTTTCAAGATAAATGTTTACGTGGTAGTGGCTCTGGCAGAAATTCTCCTCTTGTTGACATCGTGTTTTGAACATTTCCACTAACTCTTGTTTTTATTCCAAAACACCAAACAATCACGTACACAAACACGATTATTGCTTTTGACAAGCAAACCACTCGCCGGAAAGTTCACGTACCAAAATAGCGTCAGGTTACACGTACAACCGAACAGCGCTCATTATTTAAAGTTTGTTTCGGTTAGGCTGTGGAGTGACAGAATCAAATCAAATTCATATTTTTTTTTCTGCACATGAATTTTTTTATATTGACATGTTTGGTGGGATAAAAAAAAATGGCACTGGAGGTTTGGCGCTAGCTAATAAAAACTATAACATTTCTTTACTTTCCCAGTAGACAGTGGCAGAAGCTGAAATACTCCTTTTACTTGGGGCAGAGACTATATTATTTATCAAATTTATCGTTACTAAACTTTTTTTACCAAGTAAATATTTTAAGGGGCATTTTTAATGTGTATACTGATAGGATCTATAAATTTGTTTTATGAGTCATATGTATTGATTAAAGAAAATATATTTTTCTCTCGATTCACCTTCAGTGTTTTACTTTTTTACTACTTTAGGTCTCTTTACCTTTCCGAGAGATAGTAGTAAATAAACAAAATGTACTCGAATTTGCGTGGAGGGAGAGTGTGAAACAATTTAGAAAAGATCACACTCAGTAAACCCAGTAGAAACATTGAAACCCGTCCTTCGTTAAACTCGTAATTAGGAGCCTCCCACCGGTCTCAGACCAACTCTTAATGTTAATATGGCTCCCACCGGTCTCAGACCAACTCTTAATGCTAATATGGCTCCCACCGGT